>OY744515.1:236742937-236770437 GCA_963556195.1 Sepiola atlantica | reverse complement strand
CCAAGTTAGTATATACTATATCAAAAACAAAAAAGTGACGGTGTACTGTAAAACATTACTAGATAATAAAATGGATACCTAAAACATGTCTACTAAAAATCGAAGTGTAAATGATTGTCGGGTCGTTAGGATTGAAAATTAAAAAAAACGCACCTGAAGTAGACAACGCCGAACTCATGTGAGAATAATATGTAAGGTGAGAACAGTAGTCCGAATAATGAACATTACAATAATTATGAATTCCTGTATCAGTAATCTGGTAAAATGAAACAGATATACTTACATATACATCTACATGTTATTGCGATGTGGGCAGATGTGATCGCCTAGGTTCACGCTAAAATGAATCAGCACAAGACAAATTTTCGTATATCTTGATTGAGTCTGGGAGGTGTGCTTTTTCTCAGTCCACGGGAAAATAGGTACCCAAGTCGTGGTCGTCGCTATCTCTCTAGTCATTTGTCGGTCCGATCTGTCCCGATCCGTTCTCTGTCCAGGTTCGATCCTAACTGTTCGTCTTCTTTCCGAAACCTAAACTCGTCAACTATTGCCATGAACTTTACTGTCGTCAACTGTCGTAAAACTAACCTACCTTACTGTAGTCAGGTGTCGTAAAACACTGTCACTTCTAAAATGTCGTGTCCAGTATTCTTTTCTTGGTTACCTGTCCTGAACAATGGAAATTGACCACTCCCGCATTTACTTTTGTCTCTGTCGAGTAGTCATTTCCTATCCCGTATTTTCTTTTGTCTCTCTCGATGTGTCACTTCCTATCCTGTATTTTCTTTTGTGTGCGTACATGAGTAATTTCCTATTTTTGACCGGGCCACGACCTTTGCGGCATCCATAGTGTCACAGCGATGTATTATATGAAAATGTCTGTTTTCTTGAACCTCATGCCGACAGAAAAAGAAGAAAAAAAACAATAACTGTCATACATATTTGAATTCACTTGCTTCTGAAAGCGCCCACCCCTATTATTTACTATCTTAACCGTAAGTTACACCTGTATGTATTCCTCTAATATTTCTCATGTAATTTGTTTTCCATTTACTAGTTATACCCATATGTATCTACATATAATTATATATTTGATTTTCCTATTAGGACATACGCGTATTTTAGTATTTGAACTTTTATACAGTGATCAATGCCTACTTAGACACAAAAGAAGGTAAGTAAAATAAATCAACCGCAGAACCGTATTTTCGTCATCTAGCGATTTCATTATAACACAGGCAGATACTGTGCTACGCCGTCAAAAAGATACCACTAATATGAGACTACATTTTGGCAATCACGTTTTCACATCCTGATAAAACTGGCGGAAAAATAAGAAAATAAAATATTTTAGAGTTCAAAGTGTGTATAAGTTTAGTGTAGACATTTAACGTAAAATGGTCATCCATTTTGTTACCAGGAAGTTGGTTAACGACATATTACTAGTTGTTTACTAATGGGTCATTGTTTATTAACACCTGATGTCATACTTGGATAAGGGTTAAAATACTTGTCAGTTGGACGATAATCGCCGCCAAAAGCTGATTGAGAAGAGTGAGTTAAGTAAGCAGAATATTATTTAAGGGTATTGATTGCCCAATACAACAGCTAAATGAGTATTCGTTTAGATTAGACTTAATACAGCTATGTTGTAGCAGACTGGGGATCAACCTCGACGTGTTTATTTTCTACACATGGGGTTTTCTCAAAAATAAACCCTGTTTATGGAAGTTCTGTTTGGATATGCTGTTTTTAAATATCGTTATAATGAACCTGTAACTGATAAATTATGTTAATTTGAAATCAAACTGTATATGGAAACATATAAAACAAATAGGTATTTATGTTAATTTATATGTATTCGCATGACTTCGTGAGAAGCTGTATTAAATAGTATACATGTGTCAGTTGTGATTTTGTATATGATTTTAGGATGACCTATTTGATGCAATGTCCAGTAACGTACGTCTTATATGTTGGTTTCCAGATGCACGCACCTAACGATGGTAAAATAATTGTTGAATAACATACCATATATTAAAAAAAAACTATTTTCGAAACTACACCAGCTTCGTTTTTTTATTTAAAAGTAACTGATTACATCAGAGTAACGAATATCTGATTTGAGGAAATGCTTCCGACGAAAATATGTGTTTCTGTAAATAAAACGTCTGACTTTAGACTCCCACCAAACCTCATAAAGAATCGTAAGCAAGTACTATCGCACTCGAGCATAGTTACTTACTCTCTATACGGTATGTCTGCAGAGTTGTATTCGACTGTGCCATTCCTTCACTTGTGCACCAAGTTCCAGTTCTTCTGAAACAATATCAGTATACTACAAGCCATAAATATTTGCCGTTTGATTCAGTAGAAGCATTCGCGAATCTCACGAAACAATACTTATTAGTTGGCTGGATGCTTGCTACATAATCTATCATTGTGTGTCTTTTATTTATTTCACATCTGAATTTATTTTAGACATTCATATTGCAAGTATAAAATATTTGGAAATAATTCATAGAGATTATTCTATTCAAAGCATTGTTCGCATTTGCATATTTTGTATGGCTGAATTAATTCCGATTTATTTTTCGAGCTGTATAGGAAATAGGTCGTTGACAGCAATAGAGACATAAATAATAACTATTTAAATAATAAATAGCGTATAAACAGCTAATGTTTACAATGAAAATTGATTCCGATATGTTTACAATGTTCTATCAAAAACAACTTTTCTTTATATATTTTTAAAATCATATATGTGGCAATAACACATGATTTATGTTAATATTGATACATAGCCAATCTCTTATTAAAATGAGGAAAACATTATTCATAACATTAATATAAGTAAAGTATATCTTATACCAGCTGTTATGACCTAAGGAGCATGAAAAAGTAGTTAACCCTCACACCATTTTTACCATAGAATGATTTAAGCATACACACTTGATATTGTTTTTAAATATATGTGTTATTATCATAAATAAATTCATTGCAATTATCCAATGAGTTAAATCTATCTTGATATGAAAGCGAAGTGATATTTCAGCTATTTTTTCACGCTTACAGATTTCAAACCACGAGCTGCACCTACTAATCTGCTTTCATTTTGTCATGTTTTTATGCTTGTTGTTAGAAAAATAACTTATTTCGTTCCCTTGAATTAATCTTTACATTATTCTGGCTCGCCGGCTTTTCCGAACATAATTATTTAGATTAGAAAATGTATTTTCGCGTTCACGTTTAGGTCACTTATCACATCCACCTCCTTTCACCGTGACATTTTATTTATCTTATAAATAGTTTATCTTAGCACTGTGATTATTTTCTTTCATCGCTATTTCGAGTGTCTGTTGGCAACACTAAATCTTCACTTTAAACGCAGATCAAACAACCAACGTGTTATATACTATTTTACCTATCACACTTCGGCGAGTGTGCAGTATACTTAACAAACAAAATTTATGAAAAATACAAATAGACAACAACACTTATTACCAAACGATAAAAAAGTAATATTCTATCGACCTTTATTTTTTTAATATTTGAACAATACATATTCGTAAGGCGTAATGGCTGTCTATTTTTACTTTTTGAGATAATCACTCATTTCAGGTGTAAAACATTGTAAAAAATGCTTACTCTAACAGTACTTCAAAACACGCCCAGAATTAGGCGAGTGTTATAGTAAAGCTATTAAATACAACAGTTATAATGTATTTCACGCCTAAAATAAATGACACTAAAACATAAAAAATCGACCACAATTTTCTTTGCTAAAATCGGTTACGTGAAAGTAACAACACAGATGTTAACATTACAAGCCTTACAAATAATTTACAAAAATTGTAAACCGACTCGTCGATATAATATTAAATGTACTATCGTTTGCTAACTTGATATTCGTTGTCTATTTCTTTTTAACCTCTTTGTTATTATTAACTCTACTGCAAACTGACATAATCTTCGGTGTCAAGAATGATGTTACTTCATGTAGACCAGTAATCCGATGTATATTTTCCTGTAGTTGTTCTGCTTTTTTTTAATGTATCCTGACTTCGCAAATATCTAGAGTCCGTGAATTCATCAAGGTGATATGTAATAAGTGGGTAATCTATCATACGAGATACTCCACTGTGCTGCAGCTGTTGAACTTTCGGTGTCCAGAACATTTCCCTGGAAATCATATCAGTCACTCATTGTCTATCTATATGTACTCGTATTCCTCGTACTCATCGGCGTTACCCAGGTGTTTCGTCTCACTATTGCGGACTCCTACAACATGTTAATGCTTAGACCTAGTCCAAACATCGGTCAATACGTGTATCCGATAATTGAAAGTATCTGAGATCAGTCACACTAGTAGAGATCGCTTTTAACAGCATCTAATAATCTAATCCTATCGATTCTCACTTGCAAATGTATTTAAACATCATGAATTAAAATAAAAATGTGATTATTTGTTATTTTTTTTATTCGAATATGTATCTCAGTATTTACTAAGTGACAGTTAAATCTCTTCCTAGGTTACTCCCGAAAAATCGACACGTTCTTATCCTGTGCTCTTTTGTAAACTTGACTAGTGTGATAATTATCTCTTTGGCTGTATCCATGCATAATTGTTCAGGGTATTGCAACGAAAGGAAAAAGCAAGGACAAAATAGGGAAAGCATATAATCAAACCGGCGAGTGAATATCTATCTATCTATCTATCTATCTATATATATATATATATATATATATATATATATATATATATATATATATATATATATATATATATATATATATATATATATATATATATATATATATATATATATATCTATCTATATATATATATATATATATATATATACAGCTCTATGTGTGTGTGTGTTATAGTTAGGCTCTACTTTTAGAATAATAGGTTAGAGAATCTACATAAAAACCTAAAAGTGTTTTCTAATGTAAATGTTACTTTTCAAGATAATGGAAGTGTTCCCCGATTTACACTTCTGTACATTAAGTTGTTATAGGAGCATAACCCTATTCAAAACAAACATCTATTGTATTTTTTCTATAATTTTAATCCTAAGTATAACATGTTCTGGGGAAGACAATGAAAGTGATCCTAAATGTCTTAGTCACCTTCTTTAAATATATCTTGTGTTAATAAACTTCATGTTATATGTATATAAGTCTACTGTTAAGCTGATGAAAGTTTCCTGTATAAATGCATACCTTCTCCCTGCCGAATATCTGTGTGCCCTTACCTCTAAGTTATTCATGCGGACTACACTCCTATAACACTTCAAATAAGTATATAAGATTTAAATTTAAAATGATCTATTGTAGAGCTTAAAATAACTTTTTTTAAAATAGTGTCAACATATTATGTTGCTGTAAATAATTATATAACTTACTTGTTGTGACATTATTTCCGAGGTTCAAGCTAAGTACGGTTTACATTTTTTTTAATTGAAGGTAAAAATAAACATGTTATTGGGTAGGTAAATGGCCTAACACTGAAATGTAATAAATATTTTTTAGTTTCGACTTATACTTTCGGGATCATTTAAGTAATATCGTAAGGCCAGGTGTGATAGGAGTATTACAACGCGATGTCGGAAATGTCAGGCCGGAAGCATAAAGATGTATGGATAGACATGCGTTTAACAAAATTAAACGCATGTCTATCCATAAATCTAAGTCACAAAATACTGGTCGTCTCATTTATCAAAAACAAAGATATAACCTCCAGATGTAAGATAGACAAACATCAAATTCAATTCTCGTTTCTAGAGTCGAACATTATATATGGCAAATGTAAGCGATAATAAATAGTACGGTTTGATTTAGACAGGTATAACATACCACATACTTACATAAAAAAGTTACTACTTTTCAAAAATAAATAACACTACTACGATAACTACTACTATTTGGTATACTAATTCTGTTACGCATAATTAAAATAATAATGACAATTGTAATAATAATAATAATAATAATAATAATACAAAGAGACAGACAGCCATACATACACTAAAAAGGAGCTGGAGAAATACATAAATCAGAACATAGAAAATCGGATCACAGCAGCAAGAGATATCGTCCCAAAGAACAACTCAGAAGCACCGACACCGGACACAAACAGACAAGAAAATACAATTGGGAAGAAAAACAATTTCATTCGGGTTTCATAAGAATGAGAAGACAAGAAACGCAGGAAAATAGGTGTGCATAGCTGAGAAAAAGGAATCTGAACAGAGAAACGGTATTCCTACTGAAACAATACGATTGGAACCAACTACATTAAAGCTAAAATAGATAAAACACAGGATAACAGTAAATGCAGAGTGTGCGGACAAAGAGACGAAACAGTAAATAACATAATAAGGGAATTCCTAAAACAGGCCACAAAAGAATACAAAAAATAGCATGATTGCTCTAGGAAACGGTACGTTGAGAGCTATGCAACTAACCTGGATATTCGGAAGATGCAATACATTATACATATTTATATTGGAAAATGAATAACAAAACGGGTAACTCATGAAAGTAATCTGAAACTAATGAAAAGAAATGTGTTAGATATGCTAAAAATACAACTTAAGGATGTAACCAAAGTATATTTATGTAATTAAGAACTGAAAACCATGACTCATTAAAGATAACGAACGGACAACTTAAAACAAGGGAAGGCATATAACTGTCAAATAGAGAGGTAGTGAAAGCAATTGGTGAACGAGATTCTTATAATCAAAGAGCAAAGTGTAGAACTTGATCGAATACTTTCTGTCGTCGGCCAGTGAAGGAGTAATGGTTCGTAGACGAAGACAATTTTTAAATTGTGCCAATGCAGAAAGTATCTCTTTAGAGTTGCTAGACATTCTCAATATTATAAAAGAATCAACATTGAGTTCCACTCTGCCCTTGTTGCAAGGAACATAAATAGTGGTTCATTTCACATATTACTAAAATTGCTCGAAAATATGCATGGACACCGGTGTTCAATTATCGGTCGAATCAGACATGAAGCTAAAAATAGGACTTTATTCCTCCTTAACAAAACACACTTCACTACGGTGAAGATCAATGGAAACTAGTAAGATGTGGCGTTTTACCATACATCCTGTTCTATTAGACCATGGAATAAAACACTTCGATGCACTCTCGTCTCAGCCGATCTATTTATAATACAATATATTCATTTAATATGGAATAAAAATCGAAGACTATCCTGAACGGTGCTACATTATATTGTTAGAGAGCAACACTTCCATTTTCTCATACTGACTTATCAGATCCTGGTAGTTGATTTTAAAAAAAAGTGACAGCAAGCATCTAAATTCAGCAGATTTTTTTTTTATGTCGGTGTATTACTTTTGAATAATCATGGTTGCATTGCTTGATCGATCTCTCCACTCCCAAGAGTATTATTCAATCAGCGAATTTGTTAACAGTCAATGGTTCAGCTGGTGATTTCTTGCTGAATCTTAGACAGAACTGGCAAGATGAAAAGACGTGGGTTAAAAAGGTTGTTACACGCGCGTGAATGATTGGTTAGTTTTGTAAAGATTGGGCTTGACTTCACAACCGGGGATTGGACGCGACCAACTGTGTTATTCGGATGATTTTATAGTTATCTTCTTTAAAACTTTTTATCGATCTTGTGACAAATAAATTAGATCGGTTTCACACATTAATAATTAATATTTCTTTTTATTTGTGAACTGTTCTACTATTAAACATGTTTGATACTCTGGAAAAAAACAGGAATAGTGTTTAAATATTATGCTAACTTATATTAACTTTAAATAGTATTACATTTTACTATAAACACATTCATATATAAAAATTTGATCAATACAATACATTTTGTGTCGCTTTTCGAAATATTGTATGGATTTAATTTTGTTTTAAATAAAGTCTTAGTGCAGATTAGACTAACTGAGCATGTTTGGTACTAAGGAAACATGAAAATAAACTATATATCTTTAGCCTATATTCCCCACTCTACCTCTTCATGGGTGAGTATACCAATATGTGTATGAATAAAAAAATGTATATATATATATATATATATATATATATATATATATATATAACATAGAATCAAATATGAAACTAAAAGTAAACTGTTAGTAGATATAAACTATAGTGAAATGGTTAAGCCTAATATCTATCTTTATATATATTATATTTATCTTTATATATATATATTATATATTATATATGTATATATATTACATATATATATATACGTATATCTATCACTAGTTATCTCTATATATGTTAGTTTCTCTCTCTCTCTCTCTCTCTCTCTCTATATATATATATATATATATAATGTAGTTATCATAGTATTACAAATTGCAAGCAGTATGTCATATAATTTTCTTGTTTTCCAAGCTTCTGGAGGGGTTTTACTAAATCCAGCTGCTTCATTATTTAAGGCTTATCTATGTTAAACTTCCAAGTTTAAATGTTGAGTTGTTCATCGATAACATTTTTTTCAGGTGGGGTATAAACTGTTGCTGGTATTCTTAGAAGAATGCACAAGTAATGTTTACACACTATACGCCTTACATCTTTGCAGAGTGTGTTCTGCTTACTTCTTTTACTCTAACTATGCCACTGTCGGTTGTCTATTCGTCAGTGCAAACCGGATCAGATCTATCGTCATATGTACATAAGCCTCTTGTTTGTTTTACTAACTTATAGTGAACGTTTAAGTATGCAAATTAGGTAAATGCAGTTAGATTGATAATCTTAAGTTTAGAGGCGAACTAGCAAGGCCTTGAGTGGACCTGCACCAAATGAATGCAATCAAGAATAAAATATCTCGTCCAAGATAACATTTATATTCTTTAAAGCAATGTTGACATCACTCTAGCATATGGAAATCGCTCCGGGAATTTTACCAAATAATTGGTAAAGAGGAGTTACAGTGTGCACACCAGAATGTTAAGATATGCACTTAACGAGATGGCAATTTTACGGACACCTTTTTTGTATTGCGGCCCTTACATAAGAGACAAAGCCATATTAGCTGGTTACTGCCGGATAGTTATGGAAGAGATCGTCAGCAATGTGTTTTCATTGATGCTGGGATAATGATTTTTTCAGTTGAGAAACCACGCATAACTTACATGAAGCAACTTGCAAAGGGCTAACAATGCACCAATGAATATCTACTTGGTGTGAAAGAAGATACAGCGAGATGGCGTGAAAGAGATAGGACGCTCCGAGACACAATCACAACGAGAGGGTGTCTCTCCTTGTAAATGCTAAGACAATATGTAATTTTAATTAAATAATGCATTTGCACTTTCAATATGTACAGCTACATCGTCAGGCGCATTTAAATAGATTCCGAGCTATAAGACTTAAGGTCTTACGTACAATCCGTTTCGTCCATTTTGCAGTTATATGGTAATATACACAATTGAGTATTTATTAGAATACAATAAGAGGCGTGTATGTGGATATACAATATTTAACTATTAAATGATATATTTATATATATATATATATATATATATATATATATATACATGAAAACAGTGATGTAGTTTGCTTGTAACATAGTGAGTTTTATGTAAAAGTTGCGTTTTAAGGCTATGACGATTCAGTTTGGCAGAAAAGCATGTGGATAGTAGACGTAGTAAATATAGGTGTATGTATTTGAATGAGCGTATATATATATGTATGTATATATATATATATATATATATATATATATGCATTTCTTTCTATAAATATACATATATATGTATATTTATAGAGAGAGATGGGTGTATATATATATTTATATATATATATATATATAAATTAGTTTTTTTCTCTAAGTTAAAAGATATGAGATTCACATATAATTCGACAGGGGTATTTTATTGTTAGAGGCCACATGATACTATTAAATGTTCATCGGTTCTAATGTCCAGTAACTATGACCCAATTACTGATTCTAATTATCGCTTACAGAAGAAAGCAACATTAAACAGAATCGCATAGCCAGATCAAACACACTTTACACTACTCCACATGTACAAGTGTACTTAAAGTGTAATTGCTTCGCTATGAAAGAGTTTGAGAATATTGGCCTACTATCTTCACACTAATTGACTCTATTTAAATATGTATTCTTTCCCGCAGGTTACAATTTTGTGTACTTCATATATCTTTACGAAGGTGAATATCTCTATTCAGTTCGAGGTGTTATATGTTCAGTTGTCAAAACATCGCGATTTCCGAACTGCATTAAATTGCTTACGCGTATTGTGTAACTTATGTAGGCTTACGGAGCTGTCATGAGGACGACATAGTACATTTACCTATGAAATAACTTAAAAGAGATAATTCACATAATATGTCTAAACATTCTATTTTTGTTAGTATTGTCTTCTTATATAAGATTACTAGGCTAAAAGATCATATGTGTCTTTAATAATATCAGCAAACTAATTCAGTTGGATGCAGCAGACGGATGTTATAATAAGTATAGGATTGCAAAGAATGTTTATTGAAGTGTGTTAAAATATGACTTGACTTTGGATTCACTTATTTTTTGAACGCCTACCCATGCTGCCTCTACGAAACTTTTTCTTCTCCATTGAAACCCTCTTCCATTGGACACCTTATCGGCGGACAATTTACCATCCGGACAGACCGAATATCTTTTTACTCGAACTTTTATTTCTCACCCACCTTTTTCTGAATATTTTTTCATGTTTTTTCAAATGTTGACCTTTGGTTTTTCCATTGCCAACTTATCTATCTGTATAATTCCTCTGATGATAAGATCTCGATCTTTGAAAACCCTTGGCTTAAGGAAAGAACAATAAACATACTTTTATTACAGAATATACCCTGTTTTGAACATTTGAAGTTTGCAATAAATTGGGGCATTCGTGCATGTTTATCACTCTTCGTCCATTTAACCTTATAATTGCTCTATCTCGTATATTGAGCTTTTACCATTTCACTATAGGTTCTTTCTACTAAAAGTTTTACTTTTAGTGTCTTACTTATTATATATATATATATATATATATATATATATATATATATATATATATATATATGTATGTATATATATATATATATATATATATATATAATTATGTTAGTTTTTAGATATTAAGACTGTGATTTGTTTTTTTTTCTCCAGATAAAATGAATCACTTATGATAAATTATTAGTAAATAGTGTTATTAAAATATATACACCCACCTGAACAAATCCAACAACACGCACGTATATATATATATATATATATATATATATATATATATATATATATATATATATATATATATATATATTTATATATATATATATATATATATATATATATATATATATATTTATATATATATATATATGTGTGTGTGGGTGTATGTGTGTGTGTGCATAAATATATATATATATATATATATAAATAAATAAATATATACATATATATTTGCATATATATATTTATATATACATATATATAAAATATATATATGTATATATATATATATATTTATATATATATATATATATATATATATATATATATACTGGATAAGCTTTTGCGATTATAATACATCTGCATTCATTGTATTGTTTATTAAGATAATTTTCTGGCATCTGTTAATATAGAGTCGTTAGTAACTGAAATATTTAGACATTATCATCTCATTGCCAATGTTTGGAATATTTTCATAACTGCTTCTTCACTAAGATTGTAATTTATCGCATGTTGTTTTCCACTAAACGTGACACTTTAACCCCACCATGAGTATATTATTTACAAACTAATGTAGATATAACCATTTATATATTCGCAAGAATAACTGGTCTCATAATCATCAATACTAATGACAAATAGGTGGTATATGTGTTATACTTTTTCAACATGAAGTGTAGTTGCTTAGTATTTTTTAATAACATTATTATGTGTAATTATACCGAAGAAAACGACAACTTATACCTGTCAAAGTTGTGTTTATAGTCGGAAGGCAAATGTGAAATCAACAATTTACGATACTATGACAGGTTATGAGTGAAATGTTACTACCATAATAAGCCACGTATCTACATTTAAAAACTTCAAACAAACTATTTTAGAAGCTTCTCTTAAACATTTTCGAGTATGTTTTCTACTCTTTGGAATGCTAATTTCAAAATGATATTTCGTTACATGTCATCGGAAAGATTCAGTTTTAATATTGAACAAAGTTAAGACTAAAAGTTACGAAGATCTTACAGCTTCCACAATGTCGATAATACGCCATTGTATTTCGTGCTATATCATACATATCAGCTTTACGTCCGTGCACATGTATAATTGAAGGCAAAAGCGTTGAATATAATCTAAACATGCGCCATTGGAGATATTCTCGTATAAAGAAATATTTACCTACATTCTAGCCCAGTTGTATTGTTCTAATGTAAAATATATTTCTGGTTTTATAATGTAAACATTCAACTGCTTACAATACATTATTGAAACAATGCAGTAGATGTAATTAGTCTTTGCGTATTTTACATGAAATGATATCAATATCATCTCTAAATGTACCAATAGTGTCTTGCATTGAAATCTATTTACCGTATATTTTATCAGTAAAGAGAGTAAAAAATTGACATTGTCTTTACTTTCGGAACCCTCGTAACTCTTGATTCTCTTATGTGGTGTTTTAATATTCACATATCATGAGCGAGGTTTCTGATATATGGTAAAGAGTTGCTGTTTTCTAGGTCGGAACATATCATTTTAACGATTATCGTAAGCTAGTTGTTTTCTCATATAAAAGTAGTAATTGTTTTAGTTTATTTACATCATGTGGTACCATTTCTTGTATGAAACTATTTATATGAAACTTATTCGACGAGGTTTTTTTTATATTTAACTTTCTACCTTACATGATTTACTCGTCAAATAATTGCATTCTTATTGTTGTCTCTTTATCTAGAGCTTGACTAAAATAATATGGTACAGAGATAAGTAAAATAAACATTGTGTGCGGAAGTATAAAAACAAATACAACGAGAATAATATTTTATGACAAAACAATAACGTAATAAATGATATGTATATTTAAAAACATATTTAAATGAAAAATTAAATACTCTTTGTAAAATTAATTATTTTCCAATATACATTTTTAGATTGATGCTACTCGGCGAAACGTCAGATGCTTGGGCGTATCGTTAAACTGCAGTAGAGTTATGTTTATAACTTAGTTCACTCCAAACAAGGCAATTTGTCTCTGCAGACGTAAGAGACGACTCAGAATCAGGCTGAACGTTTTAGGAGTCATCCTGAATACAAAGCTGTGCAGAAAGTATAAATTGCATGTATCATTGTATTATTTACTACAATAGCCATATAATATATTATATCGATCCCATTTTCTGTCTAGAAATATGCTGTATTTATTAGCTTCTGTTCCAATGTTATATATTTGTTTTTCATGTTCAAATATTTTATAATAAACCATACTATGTAATCTACTGTGTTCTCTAATGCTGTCAATGTGCAACGACATATAAGACTCTAGTTCATATTCGCTCGTACATGCATCGCAATACGTTTCTTTTTCTTTACGTCTATATATGTGCATTTGTAAAGTTCACAAGGGAACGATGTGTGCTGATCTAGCATGTACAAATATATGCTGCACGTAGCCTATATTTATCACAGAGCACACCATTTTCACACGCCGGATGCCGATGTGAGTTTGTCTTAGACGCATACACATTACCAGGGCCAGCGGTAACAACGCGTAGAGTGGGGTTGAAATAGATGCAATCCGTCTGTTTACGGAATTGTAATTATTTCTCCATCTGTTCACTCCCGTGTACAGAGTAAGACTCAGTCAATTAGTTGTCGTGTTCGACAGCGAAAGACAAATGGAAAAACACAATCTTATCTGTGCAGACGGCCACAGGCAACGTTCAACCCTCCAATCCTCAAAGCTTCGATCGGTTTTCTACGGATGGACAGAACACCGCAAACAGGATGTACCTACGACAAGCACAAAACTAATCCAACTTCAGCAATACAAAGTCTTTTTTCATCTTGTTTTATTTCTCTTGTTCTTCGTATGTAT
The DNA here is from genome assembly GCA_963556195.1 of Sepiola atlantica. Classification (NCBI taxonomy): domain Eukaryota; kingdom Metazoa; phylum Mollusca; class Cephalopoda; order Sepiida; family Sepiolidae; genus Sepiola; species Sepiola atlantica. The sequence continues at coordinate 236,756,341 of OY744515.1, read as the reverse complement.
TTCTTTGTTCAACTATTGAACATCGTCATCTCGCCTTGACTTGTTTAGCAACAACTCGTTCGTTTCGATTACATTTTTTTTCAATTGTTTCTTTAACTTCTATACCGAAATCTTTATTTTCGTTGTATTTTCTTGACTGATTTTATTTTATTTCTGTTCTCATCACAATCCGTTACTGTCCATCTCCATTTTTATTTTTGTGTTTTACTCTTCGTATTGAATGCATCTGTCTGAGCAGTTTTATTTTTCGATTTCCGACTTATTTTCGCTTTTTCTGCCAGAAAAACCTGTTTGTTTTACTCACTTTCTTTATTACGAAAAGCGTTTCATTTTCATTTGTATTTTGTTTCTTAATGTTTATCGTGGCACGTTGGTGTCTGATTCGTTTAGTCTATTTCACAGCGATGCTCATTCTTTTTATTTACCTCGCCCCTTATGATCATCATAATAGTAATCAGCATTATCCTCGTAGTCGATATCATCATTATTTTTACTATTATTATCATGCAATGTTCAACACGATTTTTTTTAAATTTTCTGAACTGTCTGTTTTATGGCCTATGTCTTTGTACCATCTCTTTTTACTCGTGCGTTTATTGGTATTAATAAATTCGATGTTTAGATATATCATTATTATACATTTTTCAATTCCAGTAGCGTGTCTCAAAATATGCAGGCTTGTTTAATTCACTACCTTCTGACTGTGTTTCTCGTCCTTAGAGACTTTGTCTATTCACGAGTAAATGTAATACGTGTGTTCTGTTTATTGCTTTACATAAACTAGCTTCACATTTTTAAGTGACGCATTCCATAATAATCATTTATAATTAACATGTGTTCTATTTCAAATATCCTTATATGCCACTCTCTTTTTTAAATAACTTAGTATTAGTTATTGTTCGAAAAAACGATATGTGTTTCCTGTAGGCTAACTGATAAAAAAAACTATTCGGGTTAACTTTCGATAATCGTTGAATATAATGTTGCATAATCTTATATTTTTTTGTTCCCAACGTCTGTTGATCTTCTCTAAACTAATGATGATCAGTTAATTAATTCAGGAGATTACCATATATATATATATATATATATATATATATATATATATATATCGAAATGGAAAACAGAAACAAAAAATCCATTTACATATTTATCACCGGTTCAATAATTTTTTTAGGAATATTTATTAGAAGAATAAACAGACAATTGCATAGGCCTTTTCTTTATTTCTGAGATAAGGCGTTTTCATTATAGATGTCACTGTTCGGACTGTCTTCCTCATATTAGCTGCTATGCCCACAACGTGTCGGCCATTCTGCTTTCCGGCTTTCATCATGTGTCCTGTATCGAAATCGGAGCCGTCTGTGTGGACTCTCGAACACGATCCTTTTATTGTCACGGGGGTACGACGCTCGGATTCCATTCACTAAGATGTATAATGATAAGAAGAGTGTCCAGTGAATATTAGCTTTCCTTTATTGTTTCTGGAAAATATTTCTAGGGCGTTTTTCATTGAATATAAGATGAAATGAGTTGGGTATTTCACTCTTTGTAGTGCGTTTTTAATGTATTCAGAATTATTCGTCTAGATATTGCTGACTAAAAATTTTGAATACACGTAGGAAACCGATTATCATGTCTGCTTTTTAAGTTGTTATTATAGTTTGAATGAGGATGGGGTACTCATTCTTTTGTGTAGTTTTCAATGCTCTTTCAAGGTTTGCTTATATTTGTATGTTATTATAAGTATGTCAGCAAATGGTATATATTGATGTTTGCCTTTTTCCAAAGAGCACTGTATGGGGGGTTCAACTGCGTTTAGTCTTTTGAACATTTCTTTTGTTTTGTGCGTTTTCAAGAATAAAATTCAAATTTTGTCAACATATCTAAGGCATTCAGTGTTACAGCGTAATCTAAATTTGACTGGAACATATTCTATTCATTCAAAGAATAAGCAGGCGAGTACTCTACTAGGAGGGAAGTAGACATTTTTGCTCGTAGATATTTGTGTTAGATTTAAAATAAATCATTTCAATGATGAGTCTTCTTATTTCTATTTAAATGTTAGAAGTAAACGGTAAGTAAATGGTGTTCATTTTTACGTGAACATGGAGTAAATTTAAACATTTCTTAACGGGACATTAGGATATGAAGATGTTACTTCTAAGTTGTGTATTCTTTTTATTTAGTGCATTAATCTTATTTATTGTTTTACATGAATCTCTAAGGTTGTGGAATTGTGAAGTGCTTATAAGGGACATAGGAGTGTCGTGTTTTAAAATTTTCGTGAGGGCATATAATGTGTGAATATTGGGGTTTTATTCACTATATGATGTCCATTTGTTATCGTTGTTCATGTATTTAAACTATTTGTTAAAATTGTCAATGCTTTAGTTTATAGTTATTTACGTCTGTTTTAGTGTATATATTTTGTCGGTTCGTAGTGTTAATATGTTTTCTAATATTGAGTTTCCTTATAACTACTTACAATTTATCCTATTTAATCAGAACACTTATGCTTACCGAGAAGCACTTGGAGTTATATCCAGTCAATCTATTTAACACAGCATTCTCAACAAAACACTCTACATGAACTCGATAATAAAAAAGATTAAATATATAAATTCCATTTCAAAAACGAATTAGCATTTTGAATTCGAACGGCTATGGTTCGTTTGAAATAAAAACAACACCGTATTTACGTAATAATTGTACAACACTTTTTGAAGTCTAACAACTGTGTCTTGTTGGAATAAAAAAACAACAAATTAAACAAATATTTTTCACGTAGACAACTACCTAATATTTTAAAATATAATATTTTTTAAATTAATAATCTTGAGGAACTTGATAAATATATAAATAGTGTTATTGTTCTATTTTCATATTCCAGAACTTTATAATATTATTTCTGTAATTCTCATCATATATATATATATATATATATATATATATATATATATATATATATATATATATATATATATATATATATATATATACAAATACACCAGAAGTGTTTCCTTTCAACCAAAATATATGCTATTGTTCACTTGCTTCATACAGAATTTCTGTGACTGTTCCGGTTGATATTTTCATGCTCAACATCAAATATATATATATATGTGTGTGTGTGTGTAAAAAGATGACAAACGGAAAACAAGTCAAGGTGCAGCCGAAAAACAAAAACAATAGATTTTCTGAAGACGTTCTCCACGAACGAAACCGGTCAAAACATTTCTTGTTTTTGTTTTTCTTCTGCACTTTGACTTGATTTCCGTTTGTCACCTTTTTACACATCTTGTCCATCACGACAGTTCATTTTCATGAATTATCGTGTACCTTACCCCATATATATATATATATATATATATATATATATATATATATATATATATATATATATATATATATATATATATATATATATATATATAAAAATGTGTGTGTGTCTGTGTGTGTGTCTGTGTAAAGTATGGGACTAAAAGTTCAAGCTCAATTTACAGGATGGAGCAATTACTAAGATAAATTCAGGTAGAGAGATAAAGTTGTGCGAATAACAAATGTATTTCATGTTCGATTGTTCAATGCAAGATGTACTCGGTTGAAAATGTGTATTTTCCTTCCTTAAGCAAGGCTTTTTAAAGATTACATTTTTCCAAATGTGTTCAAACATTAAAAATGTTCTATTTCTGTTTAAATATTTAATTTTGGTTATCTCTTTGCAAACTTATCCATCTATGTCATTCCTCTTATGATAAGATTTTAATCTTTCAAAATCATGGCTTAAGGAAAGAAAAATGAACATGTTTTTATCGAGTACACCTTGTATTAAACGATCGAAACTGAAATAGATGTGTCGGGCGCACGTCTTAATTTCTCCTCCTTCATATATATATATATATATATATATATATATATATATATATATGTATAAACAAACAAACACACATGTCCAACTTTATAGCTGTCAATTTATCTCTCTCTCTCTCTCTATATATATATATATACATATATATATATATACATGTATATATATATATATATATATATATATATATATATTTATGTGATTGATTATTTTATGTCGGTTCATATGCAATTTTATTTTTTATATTTGCTAATTGCATTTTGTTCTTGGAATATATGATATTTAAATGCTAATCCTCTACTCATGCTGAAAATGTTTTTGAAATCACAAATTTAACACTAGCGTTAAAAGAGAAATTAATATCGAACGTGAAAACGCACAGGGAGGAGCATATATTAAAGTTGATGTGAAGATTAAACAGATCACACGTTATACAATTTAGAGGATCTGTTTTCAAGATTAATTGTTAGTAAAAAAACAAAAAGTCGGAATTTCATGCAACTTGACTTTCGTGAATTACGTTTCTTTTTTTGCGAATTTGATTAAAATTTCAAAACCCAATGCACTACATGTAAGAAATTCAAGTGTACACCCCGTAAAAAAAGAAAAGCAAAATTTTAAACTAGATGACATATGATAATACAGATATGGAATGAATGAGCCATTATGTAAAATTCGGCTACTTTCAAGTATTATAATTTATTTATTTTTATTATTCAATAGATTTTCTTTCCATGTTTTCCGAAGCGTAGGATTTCTAAATGCATGATTTGTAATTCTAATCACGTGATTCATCGCGCTGCACAAAGGGCACAACTGCCATGAACATAAAAGTTATAAAATATAAAAGTGTACGTGTATTAATGAGAAGCGTACATTGGGAATATACATAAATGTTTCGATGTTAATGATCACTATTGTGCCGTAAGGTGGAAAGCGAACAAAACAAATGCGTCGCAGATGAGTAGAACATTATGGTTGTCGTCTTGGAATATCTTAAGCAATAAAAGCTGATTCATCGGAGCCAGTGTAACCCTATATGCTGCCATATGATACCCGATCGATTCATTGGCGCATATCAAATATTAAACATAATATATCAAATGTAGCCCTTTTATTTGATATGTATTGAAGACTAAAACGTTCTTTTTTAATTCAATTTTCTGAAATTATACACGCATATACTAATGCATATATATATATATATATATATATATATATATATATATATATATATATATATATATATATATATATATGTATGTATATATATACATATGTATATATATATATCTATTTTATATTGGAGTTTTATATATTTATTTCTATAAATACAGGGTGTTTCAAAAGTCTTGGGAACATTACAAATGCGTATATCTCATGAACTATTCCAGCTAGAAAAATGAAACTGGTGCCATTTTAAAGCTTGCTTAATCAAGTTTTTGGTCATACTAATGATTTTCGTGTTATCTTTCCAGGTGCAGTAATGGCGTTCTCTAAACAAGACAAGGCATTTTGCGTCCTCCAATTTGCAAAGACTGAATCGTGGACATGTGTTCAGCGTGCATTTCGCAGGAAATTTCAAAAAGAAGCCCCTGAAAAGAAAATCCATTGTCAGATGGCATGCTAAATTTGTGAAAGATGGGTGTTTGTGCCCAAGTAAGCGAACAGGTCGCCCTTCAACTTCAGAAGATGCAGTTGAGCAAGTTCGGACAGCCTTTCAGCGGAGCCCCCGTAAATCAGTAAGAAGAGCCAGCAGGGAACTTCAGCTTGCTCCAGCAACTGTATGGCGTGTCTTAAACAAACGATTGCAAATGGTACCTGACAAGCTCAAGTCGGTCCAAAAGTTGAAGGACACTGATAAGCCACTTCGCCGTGACTTTTGCATTGCAATGCAAGAGAAGTTGGAAGATAACGGCTTTGATGACCGGCTTGTTTTTAGCGATGAGGCGACCTTCCATCTGAATGGCAAAGTTAACAAGCATAACACTCGCATATGGGGTACTGAGAATCCTCATGAACTTCTTGAGCACGAGCGAGATTCACCAAAGGTGAACGTGTTTTGTGCAATTTCCAAGAAAGGTGTCTATGGACCGTTCTTCTTTGAAGAAGCAACTATCACTGGTGAATCCTATCTCAACATGCTGGAAGACTGGTTAATGGCTCAGTTGGAACAAGCAGAATCTGATGACTTCATTTTTCAACAAGATGGTGCACCACCACACTGGAGTCTTAAAGTAAGGCAGTTTCTTAACACAAGGCTGCCTGGTAGATGGATTGGGAGATCTGGGCGAGGTGATGACGTTCTCATGCCCTGGCCTCCTAGGTCTCCAGATCTTACCCCGTGTTACTTTTTCCTTTGGGGCTTTGTCAAGCAAGATATTGACGAACTAAAGGCTCGAGTAACGGCAGTTGTGGAAACCATTGACGTCAAGATGCTGGAACGCGTTTGGCAGGAAATGGACTATCGACTAGATGTCTGCCGTGTGACGAATGGTGCTCATATTGAGCAACTTTGAAGATTCCCCACAAAACTTGAAACTTTAACCTTTCCAACGGTACCAATTTCATTTTTCAACTCCTAATAGTTTTTGAGTTATTAAAAATCGTTATGTTCCCAAGACTTTTGAAACACCCTGTATTATTTAGGTACAGATCGTCAGACATATTAACTCCAATGCTATGAATAGCCAGACCTATTCGTGCAACCACCTTTTTACGACTGCATGTAACTGTTCCAATAAATGCGTATATACTTGAGACAAAGCGTGTGCTACTACACTTAGCATATATAAGATACATGCGTAATGTGATAACAAACAAAACCAGCATGAGAACGTATCCTGAAATCCCAACATGTCCGTATTATAAAAAGCGAAAATGAAGCCGTGAATCAGGTTAAAGTTATCAAAAAAAGATTGAAAGGAAGAATACGGTAGCACAATAAGGTAGAAGGGTTCATAGAAACCTTAAACAAGAAAGCAAATGTTACTAGCAATTTGAATAATACTTATACAATGTAGATATTATTCTCAGTTGTACAGACCGAACACATTATTTGCGAATAATTCAAGCAAATCGGCAGATCGCACGAACTAAAGACAATTTGATTTAGAAAATAAAACAATCAACAATTGAGACTCGGAATTATGTGAACACGTTAAAAATATTTGCAGGAAAATTTATAAAATATTCATACTGTAATTGATATAAAACCCGCAATATGATAGTGGAAAAATCACAAACTGGATAGCATCTACACAACAAAAAATACCTTGTTTTTGCGTCTGTTAATTAAAGGGCTGTGTAAGATCAACATCTCTGAAGCCTTCGTACTTAGCTGACATTTAAAAACAAGGTCAGCCGTAGTTTCAACCCGGGACAGAGTGCAGGGGTGGTGCTTTTTTTTTTAAATTACTATGCCTCTGCAACTCGTTGTCACTTTTAGTAGCGGAGTAAATATATTTTAGTCGTTAGACCTTATACTTCGAAAATAAGGGCAACCCCGTCCGCCTTGTGCCACCTGATCACATAATAATTCTGAATTGAGTTGGCGAGCGGGCAGTAGCAGAAAAGAGAATGTTTAGTCACCAGGCTGTACAAGTGCATAATGACGAGAGGGTAACAGTGATTTTGTCACAACGATGTTATGTTATTCCATAAACGATGGGCATTTACGTACATCAATTGTTGAGAAGGATATCCAAAAATGTATTTATTGTCGAAAACAGCGGCTGTTATAATTTGTGTCGTTTTCTGTAAAAATCTCAGAAGAGAGACCTCGTTCATGTTACACTGATTAAACGTGGTGCACGATACATGTCGTCTTGAAGACACCCCGATAGCAAATCGTGACATCTCACAAGCAATCAAAGTCATTAAATAATACCATATAATGTGTGATATCCATTCCAACTGTGGCCACATTTCTCTGCTCACTTACATTTGTCTTTACCCAATGCACCGGCGATGTAGCCATATACTGCCATATTTTACACATTTTCACTACTCTTCGCACGCCATCGAAGTACAGTGTGTTATAAATGGGAGAAGGTCCACTTTGTGCAGTGATATCAACCGACTGCTCCTGATGCCGTAAAATTAGAATCTCCTTAACGGCTTTGTGTATTAGTCGCGCTTTTCTGATCAGTGTATCAGAAAACCAACGATGCACACACATGTAGTCAGTAAAAAGATACAAACTTGTGCATTACATTGTAGTGATACACTTCTAGCAAACCCTCAGCCAATTTCGCTATATATATATATATATATATATATATATATATATATATATGTTTAATATTATGTCCTGCGCGGAGTTAATTCGCGTCCTCTATAACCACTTCATTGCATTCCACTTCAACAACACTAGCCACTGAGCTTGCGTCCACCCAGTCAGCGTAATCAAGCCTGTTCATATGCTGGTTCCTACATATATAGTCGTTGTGGCAGAGTGTATTTGTTGCATGTGTTATCATATTTGTCAGGGGATACTCTTTGGTAACCTTGTCTAATCCTTACGTAAACGCAGTAACGCGTTATTTTTATGAACGTAGCAACTTGAGTTTACCTACAGTCTGGGGAATGACAAGTTTATTTAAGCGTGAATATGTTTTGTCTAATACGTATAAGAGAAACCTTAAGAACTGCATCGCCTCTATGTTATTATACCTTACTGCAAGAGGCTGGCACAAGTAGGCCGATCATAGGTGCTCTTTCTTTGAGACTGTCGGGTTCCTACTAGTAATTCTTCCGTTCGTTCCAGGCTTCTGTAAACATATACGTCGTCAACATATTTTGACATTATATGCTCAATGCCAGATCGTCGGACAGTGTAGCAATCATAATCGACCGCATGAAAATGGGGCGGGAGGGGGGGGGGCAACTACTGCCCGAATTCCAGACTGGCAAGACAATATCGGCGTGATTTCCAGATTAGGGTCAGAAACGGCTACATGGACTTATGAACTCTTACTTACAAATAGGCCTTTATTAGATGAGTGATTGCGATGTATGTACCCTGTTTTATTCTACTCTTTCAACTTATGGCAACATTATCATTCTTAGGCAACCAACAATTATCTTCCGAGATGCTTCAGTTCACTTTTAAATTATATCCGAGAGCCAAGGAACGTGCATCCACCAACAACATCATTTCAGTGTCATTAACGCACCAGTCTCTTCTGACAAAATTTAATGGTTGTAATCTAACCAAAGTAGACATCTCTAAACTCAACGTCTCATTCAATGCTCAGCCTATTTAATTAGTTCTTGATTAATGTGGTTTTCTGTGTAAGAAAGCCGCACTAAGGAAACTAACAAACCACATTCGTGACACAGAAAATTATTTATCGACAGATTACTATGCGCAGCATTTTTTAAAATGTGATATCCCCTTTTCCATCAGAGTAAGGCATTCTGTTAGCAGACCTGCAATGAGAGGATTTGTCTCCGTTTCTGAATCGCTCCATATATTTACAGGCTAAATATATATAGATGGCTCGCGCGCGCCGCAGAAATTGAGTCTTCATTAATATGAATGCCGTCGACATATGCTGACCTAGGAATAGTGATTTACTGATCTTGGGGCGTTATAGCTAAAATAACAGGTTGCATTACAAGCGACGCTAAATTTAGGCCGAAACGTAGTTGTGTGATCAAAAACTGCTACCATTGATGATAAATGATTTAAAGCGTCTTATCGTTTTGTCGACGTCGATTTTTAGCTTAGTATTTTTTAAATGAAAAAGCGATATATCTGCGCCTTGTCGCCGCATCTCTCTGAGTCTTTGTGTGCAAAACTCCCGGTTATCAGTTACTCCCGCGAATACCCCGTTCAATTTGAAAAAAAGCCGTGAAACTCAAATGAGTGAAGGCATACTAAAATACAAAATAGAAAGACGGATGAGCTCATGTAGATGGATATAGAGTACTCGACATTAGAAATTTGTCACGTGACATACGGTTATGACCTAACACCACATTCAATGGAAAAACGTATTTGCTACAAACATTTCATCTCGAATACGGCTTTTCTCCAACATCACTATTTTTATACTAAACTTGAGAAGAATGTGTTAGCTACATGAGGCCACCCTAACTTCTATGATATTCCTATTTTATCGATGGAAAACGCGTTGGACACGACTGGTTTATAGGCATGTCCACTTTTGGAAGTTATTATTTCTTACATGTAATGTCTACCAAGAAGACACGAGCCCTTCTATACCGAGAGTACGCTTAGTAAAGACTAGTTCTACACATTGATGTAGGTGATTGCTCATCACATCCGCCAAATACATTTTTCCGTAGCTCTATCATAACTTTGTAAAAAATTACGTGCATGCAAATTAATGTATAGTAAAGCCAAGACGGCATATTTAAACTCAATAAACTTTTTCACAATTGAATTGAACTATCTTTTAATACTGTTTATGTATATATGAGCTAAGTCATAACGTTAACATATTTTAAAGAATGCTCACAATAAATTAGCTATTGTATAATTATTTTAATTATCACATGAGATATTTTTCTGTTTTGGAATATTGTTTTTTTATTTAGTAGACATGCATTTAGTATTACAATTCAAATAATACTAACCAGCCGTTTCATGAGTAGGATTACCTTGGCTTTTCCTAAACTGCAATCCATTTCTTAATTGTAATTAAAAACATGGACACACCACACATCATCGTACAGTATAATAGTTGTATTTCTTTACGGCTATGTCTAAAAGAAAGAATACACGTGTAGCAAAAGTACCAAACTGATGTTGTCCAAAACTAAAATAAAAATGGTGTTCGTGTTTACAAAAATGTGAGGAATGAAATAGTTTATGATTGTTAAGTGTTATTTAAAGTATTTCAAGAAGCGACCATTGCAAACTGATAGCTTTCCGGCAGATAGTTTCCATTTTTAACACGTGACAACTATTGTGATTCCGATTTCGACATTGGTTTCTCAGATACTTTCTATAACCAGCCACTTACTAGACAGTAGACAGGAAAGTTTTCAGTGAATGCTATACTATGGAAGCCGACTATACTCGAAGTTGGCAAATCGGTTTTGTCAAGCCGCGTTGTTACTCTTTTAATTACCTCCACCTCCTACGTGCAGTTAAAAGAACATGTGTCTTACTCTTTTAAGCCTATTTGCTTTTTTTCAGAATAACAAATATACATATTTATTAAGTCTTCAAATCGCTCGAGATAAGTAAGAGAATTACTTGCTATTGTATTATTCCCAAAATGAATATTTAATATAAAACATCCGAAACGCCATGTTTAAATTGCAATGGTTATTTGATTAGTCATCCTGATCAATCATATGTGGTTAGTCGAGTATACTTTTATAGCCAATTACACTGCCCTAAAAGGAGAAAGTGCATGCTATTTGAGCGACCCTATTTAGTTAGTAAAAGTATAATAGGTAAAATACAATTGTAAGAAATTAAGAAACACAAGAAATAATGACGGTCATTTGTATCCTATGAAGGGCATATCCCGGAATAAACTGATGGCAGTAAAAGTATATGTCAGCGTGTGAGTAAAAAAGATACTTCGACTCTCAGCATGAATGACTATGTTACGAGCGTTAGGAAAACCGTGGAAAATGTAGAGATTACTGAAAGCGAACAAACCAAACTCATCTTTTTTTTTTAAATATCATCAATTCTTAACAGAAAGCGTGATTATCGTGGAATGTTATATATCGCGTTTGTTTACAGACTTATAGTGTCTGAATATAAACGGTAAAAATTACTTTACTTTATTATAAAAGTGTATTATTTTATGGCAGATAGCAGATTTTTGTATGATTACGTTGATAAAACAAATATTGTATCGCAGAAAAGTATTTATTATAATCATTATTATAACAGTCGGCGTTGTTTTAAAATCAGTGTATATTCATGTCAAGACGGTTCCGATTTAAATTTTTAAAAAAAACGTATTAATATAATATGTATATTTTAAAATCAGAAGTAACGCAAGTATCAGACTTGCAAGTTTACGTTATTATGGATTTATATTTGTCGATTGTTTACTGTTTTGCATATGCATGTATGTTATATTCTTTTGAAAATACAGTATATTTATCTATAAGAAAGTATCCCATTTGATGTGTAAAGACTTACATACTATCTGCCCCGGGATACATGTATACTTTATATATATATATATATATATATATATATATATATATATATATATATATATATATATATATATATATATATATATAAAGAGAGAGAGAGAGGGAGAGAGAGAGAGAGACTATAACAATTAGTAAATACTAAACTGTGTTTTTACTTACAAACCATATCGTTTCGGGTGTTTTACTCTCATCAGTCCATCGTTATATATACATATATATATATATATATATATATATATATATATATATATATATATATATATATATATATATATATATATATTGTTGCAGTAAAGGGTGGTGCAACTAACCAAGTAGACACAGGCAAATAAACATCCATGGCAAAGAAGAGAGGGTAAACGAAGATGAACAGTTTACAAAGGCGCGGCGTTCATTTACCATAAGAGGTAATAACTGGCTGAGAAAGAAAATTAAGAATAAGAGGGGTGACGTCACTGGAAGCAGGAACAGGATATGCTGGAATGATGAGCAGGCAGGACGACGAAGTGTGCTGCAGAGCGCCGGAGCAGTTGGAAAGTGCTGTGCCCGCTGGGGTAGCCGTTGGAGTGTCGTGTTGCTGGAAAGTGCTGTGCTGTGCTGTGTTGTAGAGTGGCGGGGTAGCTGTTACAGCTTGCCGGGGATCGCTAGAGATTGTTGCAGAAAGCTGGAGTCTGCTCAGGCTTGCCAGTGTAGTAGGAGCCGAGTAAGATGATACCAGAACTGCTGGTGCAGGTGCTGGGGGCTGAACAGGAACATGAGAGATAATGGAGAAGCGAGGAAAGTGTTAATCGCATTAGGAGTTTGTGTTTTAGCCCTGAACAGGGCTGTTTTATTTTGGTTGATCCTGCTGCTGTCTGCTTCCTGGCTCGACAACTAATCCACCCACTCAGTTGTGGGGCGCTCCGGCTGGACCTTTTTTGAGTGAAAAGCTGGCGAATACATTGAGAGAGGGTGGCATGACAGTCGCTGGTTTTTCTGAATGGTTAGACGACAAATAATTTCTCTGGGAATTACTCATCGCCCAATCTAGTCTAGAAGTTGTTGGACTGTATAAGTAATATAGTTTGCTATCCCAACAAACTATATTTGTATTCCTTCCATCCTAAAAGATAGAAGATGCGGGTGAAACTCTGTTTGTTGTGATATTTCTTTCTAGAATGTTCGGTGAAGCCCAGTATTTTCCATTTTTCTAGACGAACAGTTAAAAGCAACAGCGACGGCAAAATACAAGCAGCAGTCAGTAATTTTCCGTCTTACGTAGCATGCAAGGCGTTGAAAAAACTGATGCTGATGTCATCTTTTGTAAGATGGCGTCTGATCCAAAAGTAAACACACATAGCGGTACCGACCGCGATAAGGCCCTTTCACTGGAT
>OY744515.1:236665437-236737937 GCA_963556195.1 Sepiola atlantica | reverse complement strand
GTTGCCGATTTAAATTCACCAACGCTGAATTGCATCAAAAAAAAATCGCATTACGTTTAGCATTTTTTAATGTTACCACTGGATTCATATGTGATCTGGTTAATGTTAGGTGGTTGTGTATTTATGTAGATAGCTTCCAGTATTTTTTTAACTTTTTTAAATGGTTTCAGAATGTATACTTTCTGGGTTATTAATTTGAATGGGTCTTACATCAGAGGGAGGGCAGTTATATTGTTGTAGATGTTAGTAAATTGAGCTGAAGTTTACAAGATGTATGGTGGGGCGGCGGAATAGAGTAGTGATTGTAAAACTAATTCAGCTATTAGCTTTGTTATTTTATACGAGTAACATTTTCCCATAGGGCATTTAAACTTATAAATAACATTGTTGTATCTAGTGTGTTTTGGGGAGAGTTTGTTTTTTACCACCAAATTTTTGTTTTAAATTTCTTATAGTAAATAATGAGTCTCCTCATATTGTTATTGTCAATTGGAGATATGTATATGTGTATAATATTTTCGTGCGAAAAACGTGCTATGCCCGTTGTTCAGGCGTCTTTTTAAAATTCGATGTAAATCTCGCTGTAAACCGAAAATACTAATCAAGATGAAACTTACACACACACTTAAAAAATAATTTAATTCAATCACTTTCTTTCTTTTTCTCTTCCTTTTCTCTCTCTCTCCATCTCTCCTGTTTACGACGCCGTATTATTGTTATTGTTTTTTTATTGTTTGTAGCCATAGTTTCATCAATAGTTAAAGAATAAATGAGATGCTGAGAAAACATACTACACTCTAAATAATGTATTTGTACAAAATATAAAATGTAAATGACGAACAAATTAGGAACAAGACCATCAAAATGATGATAGCCCATCATTTTGATCGTCTTGTTCCTAATAGATGTCGTTGATGATTATTAGTCAAAAGTTATAACAATGTATATATTTCTACTTGAATGATCTTAGTCACATCTACTCCTTCTTAAAATATCTCCAAATTGTTGAAAACATTATTTCATGAATACATTTATTTACAGAAATTCATTGGCATAAAATTGGAAGTGAGGTCTTAGACAAAAGGGGCAATAAACTACACAAATTGTTTTTATGACTAGGCATTTATAAATGAATGCCCCCTCAAAAAAAAGATCATTATATTATCCTTTAATGGGAATACGTAAGTGAAGTATCGGTGCGGTTGTCATAGGATCATTTTCCCGGTAATTACCTCCTACTTTTTTAACTGGATAGAGAAAATTCTCCAAGGTCTTACATCTTACTGTGAGGATGGCTTAATGGTGTATCTGTTTTTGTCATAATCCCATCTTCCCAGGAGGTACATTCTTTTTTTAAGGGAGTGAGGGCAGGTGGTATGTTGTATATTTTTGTTGTATCATACTATACTCACAGCCATTACCTTCTCCTGTTATGGTGATATTTCCCCAGAAATTAACTCCTCTATTTTATAAGGTGTATTGTAGTACCTATTCTGTTATCATTATGCCATCCTACCAGACATTACCACCTCGATTGAGGATTAGTGTAGCATATGTTCGTTATTTTCTCCTCCTTTTTTGAGGTCAGTGTATGCACTTCGTTCATCATGATATCATCCCAGCTTTGCAAAATGCGACCAGAAAGAGCATATATTTGCTAGTATATATATATATATACATATATATATATATATATATGTATATATACATATATATATATATATATATAAATATATATATATATATATATATAGGCAAAACAATTGAATTGAGGATAAGCTAATCAACACACCAACAATAAAATACACTATAAAAGCTCGACCAATATATTTTAGTTGTTATATATATATATATATATATATATATATATATATATATATATATATATATATATATATATATATATATATGCATATATATATATATTTAAGAAGTTGAATTTAATTGATAAAAGCAACTTGAACGCAACTTATTACTGAAATGCTAAATACTCGTTAAAGCTTTATAACTGTTTCTATATAAATATTTGAATAAACCTAAGCAAATGCAATTACGTTTAAGCAATGTTATGCTCTGCTAGAGCCGAGAACCGATATATAACATACATGTGTATCATATGTACAAAAGAAATATAATTCTAAATCCAACAAATATAGCTTACGAGAGAAATAACAGCAACAAGAGCAATAAGAACGTCAGTCAGCATTTCTCAAATATGACTTCTCGGCGAAATTGAGTAGACAGCCTAGTCTTTCTCCTTAGCCATGTAAAATCCAGATGAATAGAGAGGTCGATTAATATTAAGCGTGTCAAAACCTGAAACATGCTTACTATCTACTCTTTATTATTTGTTTTACCTACATCATCTTATAAAATGTCTTAATAATTGACCGCCAAAGAAAATAAAAAGTGTCCTTTTCTTTCTTACGACGCAATCGAACCTATAAGCAAAGCTATCATTAAAAAAATATATATATATACATATATATATATATGTGTGTGTGTGTGTGGCAATTTGTAAACCGGGTTCGTGCCTTACGACCGACGTGAGGTAACATCCCCTACACTGAATATTGCGGTAAGAATAAAACATCGATGTATGTAAGTAAAGATAATAAATAATTACTTTAAAATAGTACCATGACCCCTTTGCTAGGATCGATGCACTCTGAAGAATGTATAACGAGCGGTAATAGTATGGCTTAAAAGCGACATTCCGACTCACCCGAAACAAATAAGTGACGATTTGTAAACCAGGTCCGTGCCCTCCGACCGACGTGAAGTGGTATCCTCTACACTGAAGATTGCGTAAGCAGGAAACACCGACGTCTGTATTTAAAAAAATAAAAATAAAATTATTATTATTATTATTATTATTATTATTATTATTATTATTATTATTATTATTATTATATATATATATATATATATATATATATATATATATATACATATATATATACATATGTGTAAATGTACACGTAGACACTTGCATATATACACATATATATATATATATATATATATATATGTACGTGCATATACACACATGCACCCATATATATATATATATATATATACATATATATATATATATACATATATATATATATATATATATTTATATATATATATATACATATAGTCATCAATGACAATATATGTATTACAATATACCATCAGTTCCTTTTACTTTGTAGTCTCCTTTGAAGATTCAGCTCAATGTTTGTCAATTTTTTATAACAGAGCAACATATAAGTCAGTTTATATTATATTCTAATAACCATGGTTTTATTTTATTATCTTTATTTTTTCACATTTCAAAAAAATATAACATTTCTGTGAGATATATGTTAACGGTCCGTTTCATTTGTCTTGTGCAAAACAACATTTTCATGTCAATATCGTCTCTGCAGAACTACAAAATCATCAGAAAAAATCACAAAGATTAAAAAGTTATTGGATTAAAGTGTATTGAAAACACCTATACTATACAGTAGTTTCATTTTAGGGTGAAAATAAACAAAAAAGAGAGCAAAAACTAACACGTGTGATATCACACAATAACGCCATTTTGATTTTTTCGTTCAAAGCTTGTATATCCTAAAATGTAGTGCGAACAATTTAAAAATTTTAATTCAGTAATATTTTCTAAAATAGTTAATAAGTTCTATAATTTATTTATAAAATTCTGATATACTTGAAGATAATTTATTTTTTTCTTACTAAAGTTACATCAATATGTAGTTAGGTCGTTTGGGTACGAAACTCATTTAAGTACACACTTTTAGAGCTTGTTTCATAATGTCAACCGTCTATTCAATCAACTATTAAAAATTATGCTACATCGCTGTTTTTGTGGAAGGTATATAGTATTTACTCATACATCTTTTCCAATAATATAAAGGTAAGCTTAATTTCCCAGAAGTCTTCACTCAAGTAGTAAGTTACTAATTAAAATGCGAAACAAGGGGGGTGGTTGACTCAAGACGAAATATATCCTCCAATCACCCTAGACACGATTCCAAAATACCGAAGTGGGCCATTAAATATTTATTTATTTATTTTATTTCTTAAAATAATCTGAGGATTCAAAGTAGTTTTACGGGCATCTATACTTTAAATTAATCTTTGCTACGTTTTAATTCTAATTCGCATCATCTAGTGAATAGCGACAAAAAAAACCTAAATGTAAACACTAGGTTTAACTTTAATTTCAATGTTTACATTTATTATTTGGTCGTGTGCCTTCGATTATTTATCTATCTATATGTCTATGAATATACATACACGAAGATGTTTAGTAACTATCAATAAATTATTTTCATATATACATATATATATTTATATATATATATATATATATATATATATATATATATATATATATATATATATATATATCACTTCGGTATAACATGTACGATAAAAACTTGGTGTTTCTTTTTCTTCTAAAACCTAAATTAGTTTAGGAATAATACGAATTATAACGTTATTTCATAAATGCATGTAACGTGATATCACCGCGAGCCATTACCTTTCGCAAGTATGACGTGAACAAGTATCATTAATTTGTAATGTAATTATCTTTATTTAATCCTTATTTTTAATGATATTAAGTACAGCTGCCTTTTCTCATTTACTTTCGTCTTTTATATATACAAGCAAATATATGCTCCCTCCGGTCGCATATTTTTGCTAGGCTGCCGCATCAGAAATGAAGGCTCACGCGTAAGCCAATGGAGCCCCAGTCATGTTTCTGTGGTGGTTAGACATTGATTTTCTGTGTTTATGACCAAAAATATTTTTAGTTGAAAATAAAGAAAAAAAAAATTCGACCCTACCCCGATTTTTGTTGTACCCTCGCCCATAAATAGAAAGACTTGTAGTTTAAAAAGAAAGAAAAATTTTTTTGTACCCCCCCTCAATTTTTTTATATTACCAGTCATTGAAATATTTTTAGTTAAGAAACAAAAAAAATTTTTTTGACCGCCTTCCCCCAATTTTTTTGTTTCCCCCCCCCTATACATGTAAATATTTTTAATTAAAAAGGAAAAAAAACAAACCTAACCTTAACTGTAACGACGGGGTCAAAGTTAGCGTGGGTCCTAAAATGAAAAGGCACCAAAAAATCAAATACAGTGAACGCGCGCGCGTGTGTGCGTGTGCGTGTGTGTACCTTTTTTTAATTAAACAATTTGATTCTACAATCAGTTGTATAGTTTTCCAGTACAATGTGTTAGTTTATTTTGTTGACATTAAAGAAAAAAAATCACATCTTTTTTTTTAATAAATAAAACATGGAATCATAAATTCTGTTGTGGTCGTGAAAAAATGATAATATTGGATATGAAAGTATTAAGAAATCTAATACAGTAAACACGAAAAAAATTTTAATTCTCGGAAAGAAAAAGTTTACCTGAACTGTGTGTGGGTGTGTGCGTGCGCACGCGCGTTTTTATATAGTAATTTTTAAATCAATTATTATTTTAATTGAACAATTTGATTTAATAAATTTGTGTTTTAAAACATAATGGCTAAGAATAAACAAACTTAGGACGGTTTTAAAAATGGAAAACTGAGCACGGTGTTTTCCAGCGTTGTTGTTTACATGTTTAACGTGCCAGATTAACGTCGGCTGCTTAATCAGATCGCCATATTTAATTACCGGAGGGAGGGAGGGCATACTGATTCAACAGCCAATCGGCTGCTTAATCAGATCGCCATATTAATTACCGGAGGGAAGGAGGACACTACTGATTAAACAACCAATCGGCTGCTTAATCAGATCGCCATATTTAATTACCGGAGGGCGGGAGGACACCACTGATTAAACAGCCAATCGGCTGCTTGATCAGATAGCCATATTTAATTACCGGAGGGAGGGAGGACACCACTGATTAAACAGCCAATCGGCTGCTTAATCAGATCGCAATATATAATTACCGGAGGAAGGGAGGGCACTACTGATAAAACAGCCATTAGGCTGCTTAATCAGATCGCCATATGTAATTACCGGAGGGAGGGAGGGCACCACTGATCAAACAGCCAATCGGCTGCTTAATCAGATCGCCATATTTAATTACCGGAGGAGAAAGGACACCACTGATTAAACAGCCAATGGGCTGCTTAATCAGATCGCCATATTTAATTACCGGAGGGAGGGAGGACACCACTGATTAAACAGCCAATCGCCTGCTTAATCAGATCGCTATATTTAATTTCCGGAGGGAGGGAGGGCACTACTGATAAAACAGCCATTAGGCTGCTTAATCAGATCGCCATATTTAATTACCGTAGGGAGGGAGGGCACCACTGATCAAACAGCCAATCGGCTGCTTAATCAGATCGCCATATTTAATTACCGGAGGGCGGGAGGACACCACTGATTAAACAGCCAATCGGCTGCTTGATCAGATAGCCATATTTAATTACCGGAGGGAGGGAGGACACCACTGATTAAACAGCCAATCGGCTGCTTAATCAGATCGCAATATATAATTACCGGAGGAAGGGAGGGCACTACTGATAAAACAGCCATTAGGCTGCTTAATCAGATCGCCATATGTAATTACCGGAGGGAGGGAGGGCACCACTGATCAAACAGCCAATCGGCTGCCTCATCAGATCGCCATATTTAATTACCGGAGGAGAAAGGACACCACTGATTAAACAGCCAATGGGCTGCTTAATCAGATCGCCATATTTAATTACCGGAGGGAGGGAGGACACCACTGATTAAACAGCCAATCGCCTGCTTAATCAGATCGCTATATTTAATTTCCGGAGGGAGGGAGGGCACTACTGATAAAACAGCCATTAGGCTGCTTAATCAGATCGCCATATTTAATTACCGGAGCGAGGGAGGACAGCACTGATTAAACAGCCAATGGGCTACTTAATCAGATCGCCATATTTAATTACCGGAGGGAGAGAGGGCACTACTGATTAAACAGCCAATCGGCTGCTTAATCAGATCGCCATATTTAATTACCGGAGGGAGGGAGGACACCACTGATTTAACAGCCAATCGCCTGCTTCATCAGATCGCCATATTTAATTACCGGAGTGAGGGCGGGCACTACTGATTAATCAGCCAATCGCCTGCTAAATCAGATCGTCATATTTAATTACCGGAGGGAGGGAGGACACTACTGATTAAAAAGCCAATCGACTGCTTAATTAGATCGCCATATTTAATTACCGGAGGGAGGGAGGACACTACTGATTAAAAAGCCAATCGCCTGCTTAATCAGATCGCCATATTTAATTACCGGAGGGAGGGAGGACACTACTGATTAAAAAGCCAATCGTCTGCTTAATCAGATCGCCATATATAATTACCGGAGGGAGGGAGGACACTACTGATTAAAAAGCCAATCGGCTGCTTAATCAGATCGACATATTTAATTACCGGAGGGAGGGAGGACACTACTGATTAAAAAGCCAATCGGCTGCTTAATCAGATCGCCATATATAATTACCGGAGGGAGGAAGGACACTACTGATTAAAAAGCCACTCGTCTGCTTAATCAGATCGCCATATATAATTACCGGAGGGAGGGAGGACAGTACTGATTAAAAAGCCAATCGTCTGCTTAATCAGATCGCCATATATAATTACCGGAGGGAGGGAGGACACTACTGATTAAAAAGCCAATCGGCTGCTTAATCAGATCGCCATATTTAATTACCGGAGGGAGGGAGGACACTACTGATTAAAAAGCCAATCGGCTGCTTAATCAGATCGCCATATATAATTACCGGAGGGAGGAAGGACACTACTGATTAAAAAGCCACTCGTCTGCTTAATCAGATCGCCATATATAATTACCGGAGGGAGGGAGGACACTACTGATTAAAAAGCCAATCGTCTGCTTAATCAGATCGCCATATATAATTACCGGAGGGAGGGAGGACACTACTGATTAAAAAGCCAATCGGCTTCTTAATCAGATCGCCATATATAATTACCGGAGGGAGGGAGGACACTACTGATTAAAAAGCCAATCGGCTGCTTAATCAGATCGCCATATTTAATTACCGGAGGGAGGGAGGACACTACTGATTAAAAAGCCAATCAGCTGCTTAATCAGATCGCCATATTTAATTACCGGAGGGAGGGAGGACACTACTGATTAAAAAGCCAATCGTCTGCTTAATCAGATCGCCATATATAATTACCGGAGGGAGGGAGGACACTACTGATTAAAAAGCCAATCGTCTGCTTAATCAGATCGCCATATATAATTACCGGAGGGAGGGAGGACACTACTGATTAAAAAGCCAATCGGCTGCTTAATCAGATCGCCATATTTAATTACCGGAGGGAGGGAGGACACTACTGATTAAAAAGCCAATCGGCTGCTTAATCAGATCGCCATATATAATTACCGGAGGGAGGGAGGACACTACTGATTAAAAAGCCACTCGTCTGCTTAATCAGATCGCCATATTTAATTACCGGAGGGAGGGAGGACACCACATATTAAACACCCAATGACTTTGCAATTTTAACAGTAATCGAGTTTAAATGGTTTAGTAACACGCCGGTTATGATGAAAATGTCTTTAATTAATTGTATGAATAATGTTTATTAATATAACCTTATCGGAAAATATTGTAAATACATATGTAAATTTGATAATAGCAGTTATAAGTGTATATTTGTAAATATGAATTTAATTGAAGGTTTAAAGGAATGACTTATGTTAATGGCAAAACCCATCTGGTGTCTAAGCGACTTTTAGTGACAGTATATAAAGAATTTCAAAAAGATTAATTTCAGTAAAATAGTCATACTGGAGTTTCGGTTTCAGACAGACAGACAGACAGACAGATACATAAACTCCATTATTAATAGATTTATTAATATAACCTTATCGGAAAATATTGTAAATACATATGTAAATTTGATAATAGCAGTTATAAGTGTATATTTGTAAATATGAATTTAATTGAAGGTTTAAAGGAATGACTTATGTTAATGGCAAAACCCATCTGGTGTCTAAGCGACTTTTAGTGACAGTATATAAAGAATTTCAAAAAGATTAATTTCAGTAAAATAGTCATACTGGAGTTTCGGCTTCAGACAGACAGACAGACAGATACATAAACTCCATTATTAATAGATTATAACGGATGGACTGTAGTATTAATATATTATGAAAATAATATTTGTTTTCGGATTGTTAAGATATTTTTTGTGTCATGTTATTTATTGATTAAATTATTTGCAACCTATTTGCAACATATAGTCTTAATCAAAATGCGAGATTCGCAAGCTCATTCTCAATGTATTTATATAATAAACATAGTCATAATCTTGGTCACACTGTCGTCATATTATAATTTAATAACAACGTATAATAGCAAAACCTATTTGCTATCATAGTTAATTAAAATGAAATGTTAATGGCTTAATTTGGATGTGATCTTATAAAGCATAGAGGACACCTTTTTATAAGATGACGCATATATTTTAAAATGAGTTATCTTAAAACAATCTGGTATTAAATTTATTTTCATTACGTTTTAAAATGTGGGGACATGTTTAAGCATACACACTTGTATAGCTGACATATTTTAAGCATCCATATTGATTCGGTTTGATTTCCAGAAAAAAAAAGTATTTGTGTTTAATCGTTTCAAACACGAAAATTTTCAAAAGGACCAACACTAAAATATTTTAGAACAATGATTATGGAAAAAGAGACGATTTATTTTGTCTAATCTATTTATACTTGGTTTATACAAGTCTTAACTTTATGGTAATTCATTTTCCCTAGCTCATTGTCTACACCACTGTCGTACCGACATGGCGGTCGAAATAGATAATTAATTTATCTCTCAGTGCTCGGCACAGTTGACCTAAGTTTGGAAAGGTTGGTCACCTCATGATGCATTTCCCACATCGGCTGCCACCATTGACCGGCCTATATCGCTCTTACGCCAACACTTATATTAACCTAAGTAGTATTGACAGGACTTCCAAATTTTCGGCTCCATCCCTCATGGAATCTAAATACTCAGGCCCTACGCCAACAGAAATACGCGGATTATCTTTTAAACCTTTGCTGTTATATGTGAAAGACATTAGTTCCAGTGGTTTTTCACAGTGGGTGTTGATTCTGACACAATCACTCGATACATTTAACGGTTCAACGAAACACGCCAATAACTTAATAAAATTCCGTTACTGAGGTTGACTGGGTCGCTGTGCGCGTGCCAATTATACGGACTCCGATATCGAAATAATCTATGTGAAACATGTATTTCTACTCTAATGTAAACGAGTAGCAGTAAAGGATACTATTTGGTGGCGGTGGGGGATCATGTTTAGTGTTTTTGTTTGTAATGTATGTGCATTTATGCTCAAAATAGATGTAAGAGTTTGACTTTTGTTTAGGATTTTCTTGATGAGCTTTGGTAATTAAAGTTATTTGGATACGTGTGAGAACTATTCTCATTTGTAGGTAAACAACGGTTTAGCCTATGGAAAATTTGATCTCCTTCAGGTGCTTTTTTCGCATTCGGCAATATTCATTTCGAACACTTTATTCAATCAACGTTATCGTTTTATTATATATTCACATCAACAGTAATTTCATATGAAACCAATTTGAGATGGGATTACTATTCCAAATAATGAAAGTAATTACTTATAACTTGTTAGCCGATGGAGCAAATTTTAGTATTGTTTTTAAATAGACGAAAAACATTTGAATGACTACTTATTTGGAAGAGTAATTCGTCTAGCCAAATCTGATTGAAATAGAATAAGTAAAACGGAGTCAGTATTCCTCACGGAATAGCTAATGGCATCACATCTAACAAGGCGTGCAAATTTATTTACTGGAAACACAGTCTCAAAATAATAGAGATTCTGAGAATTTCAACAAGATTTAATTATTTTAAAGGTATTGCTTATTTCTGCTAAAAAAATTAGAAAGCAAAAAAATACACAAATAAAAAAGTAAAGGACATAATAACTGTAATGCTTAACACAATTATGACAGAGTGGTCTTTTGATAGATTTAAGATATTTCTAACAGAAAAACACCACAAAATAAAAAAGTCTCTTCGCCCATATATTAAGTCGTCGAATTTCGCTTTTCACAATAAATAAATAAAAATGAAGGAACACTTATGAAAACGGGCAAAATCTGTACGTATTAGTATGCAGTAGTTGGTTGCGTATTCAAATGTGTGTATTTTCCTCCACTTATGTGTGCACATATAGTTTAATATACTAACACATAAATAACCCTATCAACCCGACTAGAGGCAAAACCCCCTCCAAAGTTAGAAAATATTCTGGTCTGATAACTTCTATTCATGAACTGATTGGTTTTGAGATTCCCTCTCGGCTCCCTGTGTACTCGACTATACAAACATGCAGAAATGTTAATGTAAAATAAACAAACAACTCTTTAAAAAATGGTCCTTACTTAAGATGTATCAATCAAATGTGCACCCTATTCACAGTAGTCCTTTATGCATCCGTTGAAATATATAAAAAGTTATATAAAACCTTGCAGGTCTTAAAGTCTGTTATATTTATTGGTGCCTATGCATTCATTTTAAATAGGAAAGTAAAAGCTGATTTAATTGATTACTTGGAAATAATTAACACATATTTTGGTCCAATAAGGTAAAATCACAAAATGTATAATAGTACAGCTGTTAAGGACCATTTTTGACCAAATTGTTGACTTTAGCGCAAAAGCACTAACAATTTTCTGCATACACCTAAGATAGCATACTTTACAACAATATTGAGAGCCACTCAAATTTTGGCTCGGAACCATCTTATTTTAATGATGGCCCCTATTTCATATCATAAAACGTATCTCAGCTAATCAGTGCAGTAGCAAGATTATATTAATGTCTAAATTAGACATTCGGGGAGGGGGGGCAAACAGTGGTTGAAAAATAAATGTTATTCATCAGAAGCAAGGTTTTACAACAAACATTTTTTTTTCAGAATAACCACGATATTAAGTAATTATAACATCTTAGGATGTCGAAGTTGTAGAAAAGTTGATGTTTGTTTCTAAATATACAAACTTTTGTACAGGAAATATAAATATGTTTGATCAAATAGTTGTCTCAATCCTGTATAATTTCAAGATGGCTGCCACTTAGGGCTAATATCATATCCCAACATTTACATGGAATAAAAAGGTAAGTTTAATGTTTTCATATGGAAAATGTTGGATGAGAAATCAGATGCAATAACATATATTTATTTGAGCACTTTACATATAAAACATTTAGTAACAAAATACATTGATTATGACATAGTTGTGCGAGGTACAATGTTTCAAGAGTTATAGAACAAAGTACTAGATCAACCATATGTTCATCAGTAAAAAAAATTGTAAGGCCCAATTAAAGGCAACATTCAATACAACCATCTCATCTTTAACACTATAATATAATATAAAATATTGTTTATCTAAAAATAATACCTACTGTTTTCTTTTTTTCTTCAACAGTTATTACAATTCCTTCATCATAGAATTGGTATCCGAAGAAAAACATGTTATGCAACGGCTGCTTGAGTTCTCATTTATAAGAAACAACCTGATACCATAACAAATACATTTGCTTTACAATCACTATATAATCTCAAAGTCATCATATAGATATCAGAAATGAAAAGTATACTTTCTTCACAAATATTTTGAATGATTCATAAAAAGTCGACATCTTATCATGTAAAAAAGGATATGGAACAAAGATTACATGTCAATCACAGCACTACAATCCTATACATAAGTCCACACTTACTAAATCCTCACACACACACACACACACAGACACACACATATATATATATATATATATATATATATATATATATATATATATATATATATATATATGGCTTACTCTTGTAAGCATGCAGAATAACATGCACGAATTCATATACAAGATAAGATGGCTGATTAGCACTTACATCGACGTATGCATCCCTTCTTACATTTACAGTGAATGAGTTCAGTGCAGTGTTTTGAGGCTTCTGAGAAATCCGACCAGTGGGGTGTCCAGTCTTCTCCATCCTTTTCCCAGTTGCTATGTGACAGTATTTGGAAGATCCGGGCTGATAACAAAGCAGTGTGTCCTGCTACAAGCGAGGGAACAGCTTTCAACTTAGGTTCTGTTACAGCTGGCACATGAATATATCAAGTAGGTAAAATAGTAATGGTATTCCTCTAGCCCTTTCTTTCATCCCTTGCCACAGCAGCCACATATCTACTTACTCCTGGATTCTGTAGGGAAGAAAACTCTATAAGTATGATGGCAGTGTCATGAAATGAATCATTGGCAGTTTCGGAGCTTGGGTTGTGATCTAGATTATCTACTGTACACACAGTGAACACGTTCTTCTTTAAAGATGTCGGACACACAACATGTTTTGCTTCATAGTATGTAGTTACCTTGTTTTCTATGGTTCTTGATATAAGCATGAGTATATCATATGAAATACATAGACTAATGTGGTACAACCTGCTTATCATTTCTTGTCTTCTAGTTTGAGCATGGATCAGAAAGCCAAGGTATCTTAGTAAAGGGGGGGCTCTCTGTCTGTGTTATGTCATACAGTGCTATCAGGAGAAGCTGTTGTACTTTCACACAGTTAAACATGAGCATTTAAGAAAGTCCTAAGGAAATTGTCTCCCTTGCTGTGTTACTGTGGCTCTGCTCTTTGTTTTTACGACCACAAATAATCATGCTTATCAAAGCCTTCAGGGATGCCGGAACTGCTTCTGACTAACATCCCTCTTGAAATGAGTCATCCAAGTTGTAGTGTTTGTCATAGTTCTCCTTCCTCATGATATTAGCTACTCTTACAAGGTGAAGTGCATCATAACCCCTATCTTTATCTGAGCCTTTTTAAGGGCATCTGCAATATCCTCATCAAAGGACAACAGGGCATACCTACCATGGGTTTGTGACCTCAATCCGGGTAATTTCATCAAAAGTCGGTCTTTAAGATGGGTTGCATTCACCCTTGATTCAGTACATTCACCAAGTTCTGCCAATCTGTTGGCATACAGTTTTCATATTTCCGACAATTTGAACACTGTGAGTGTAGTATCGTATTTATTGATGTCTTCTATACATGCAACTTACTCGCCAGAATCTCTGGCCTTTGGTTATTCATTTTGCTATTCGTCTGTGTTTCTCACCTTGTGGCGTCTATGTCGATTTCGCAGTTCAGTGAGGCAATTTAAGTGATACATGACATCAATAGCCAACATATAACCTGCTGTCAATTTTGTAAGCAGCTTAGAGTCATGTAACTCAGTCGCAGCTTGCCTAACAGTAGAGTCAATATTATCACTGGATGTATTGTGCAAGTTTTGTGTGTCATGAGATTTCTTACAGAAGAAGTAAACATTGTTGTCTGGTGGTGTACTTGTTGTAACCCCAAGAGAATGTCTTGTTTTAACAGGTCTTTGAGTTTATGGAGGATCTGTTTGTTTCCTCTTCTCTGCTCGTTAGTCCTTGGTGTTGTTGTATGATAAGCGGCATGTCCTTGCCATACTTCAGTGTTTTCTTTAACAACTCTTTCAACACACTTCCACCATCAAGAATTTAAATATTGATAAACTCTGGCGCACTGTCAAGTTGTTTCAAGGCTTCCAGGTTTTGAGCCAGCTATTCATAACCTGATGGTCTTAATAGTTGTCCGGTTCAGTGAGTTGACGGGGCTATCTGCCCATTGTTGGCACAGTACACACAGTTTCTTCTCTACTTTCTTTTGACTTATGTTAACCACGCCCAATATCCATGTCTACAGAACTACCTTAAAGAAAAGAATAATAAATGTATTAATAAGCAGTGAAGCATTACTACAAAAATATAACAAATAATGCATATATATTTATACAGAAAATAACTAATAAGTTATGAAAGACATAAAAATGAAGACACTGACTGTTATTTCAGACTTCAGTATGAGCCAAATCAGGAAGCCAATAATTAATTCAGTGACCTCAAAATAGTTAAAGAAGACATATTACAACAATATACGGTAAAACTGACACCCATTATTGAAATATTTACTTTTTTTCAAAATATCCACTATCTCTACTTTAATCATACAGATTTTGATGTTAATACCTATGTAGGACTATAAGGGACTTTACTTGGCCAAATTATGGATATTACTTCACGAGTTTGATTTTGTTTTGATAATATAAACACTTATATTAGGTTTTACACTTAAATGGTGGCCATATTCAAAGAAAGCAAGTTCCAGGGTAAAATTAGGGTGGTTCCTGATCTGATATGAGAATATTCTATTGCAAGTATATATGCACCAAATATGGCGCTATTTACAAAACTGAACGATGTTCTGGCTTAGAAGCTGGACTGTTGTTAAACATTTTATGAATTAACCGTAGAGCTTTAATTTAATCAATAGATAGTGCTTCCAACGAAATGATTAATAATTAATATCCGCACAAATTACTTTTTTTAGAATTCTATATATTACTTTAAATTTGTTTAATCATTAACGTTACTATTTACGAATAATAAATACTACAATGGTAGGTATTAACTCCGCGCCGATTTCCAGTGAGGTTTAACTACTATATTTTCATAAAATGTAGATATAATTTTAATTATTTTGATTGTTCGGCTGATTTAAACTTCAAACCTTTTTCATTAACATATTGTTGAATTTTATTATATATACGAAATTTCGAACGAGACCTCTTATTTAGTCAACGGGCGAAGCATGCTTCCGTTCCAGTAGGAATGGCAGACATCTTCATCATTCGTTTTGTATTCTAAGTAACGCTGAAGATATAAGTTTTTATTCACACAACACTCCGCTATTTTCAGAGTTCGATATACATATTAATAAGTGCTACAAGACACACACGAAGAAGGTCGAATGTTACATCGCTTAAAACGTTGTAAGAATATCGACCATGTTGAGAAAATTAGTATTAATATTCAAATTAACACGAATCATATATCCTCATATAAACAAATTATAAAAAGTTGAAGATAATTGTTGATGTTCTGGTTTATGTATTTTAACACATTGTTACAATTTGTAAGTGAAAAATGTACATAAAAAAGTATGTATTTGCTATTATTGGTCAGCAAATTAAAATGGATATAGCCTGATCGGGGTCGAAGCACATATATGAATTAGATGCTCGGTTATTATGAAACTCTCATCAGTGCTATGGGGGAATACTTATTAGGCCATTTGTACCGTTGCAAAAATATGGATTTAAATATTTACTAATGTAATTTTTATTAATATTCAAATATAAACGTAAATGATAGTGTTCTTTATTACTTTAAAAAACAATTTCAGTACAGGGGCAATACTCATATACATGTTAACCTAAACCGGTGTTTACAAGCACCGGCTTCTATTACATACTGTCACCACATGTGTCCTCCACACGTGTAATTCATCGCACACGCATATGTACACATACAGCAGCATGTATATGTATATATATATATATATATATATATATATATATATATATATATATACACATATATATATATATATATATATATATTTATATATATTTAAATATCTATATTTGTATTTATACTAATATATATATATATATACTACAATTCAGTAATGGACAATCACACTTATTAACACACACATACACCCACATATATACATATATATATATATATATATATATATATATATATATATATATATATATATATATATATATATGTATATGAAAGATTTTAACTAAAAGGTAACTTTTAGATAATTAGACCTATTGTGAGGTGAGAAAAGCTCAATATACTGGATAGGGCAAACATATGATGAGCCAAATAAAAATAATTAGACCTGCAAATGGAAGCAAATTAATATATTCAGTTGTTCAGAACAAGGAGCATTTAGTAAATAAAAATATTTATTCTTCGTCTGATTCAATTTCATTCCTTAAGCCAGGTTTTCTAAGATTAAAAGCTTATCATCAGAGGAGGTAGTGATTGATAAGTTGACAGATAAGGACAGTCAGAATTCGAAATTTGAAAAAAGTTTTTTTTTTTTAAGTTTTAAAAAGTTCAAACGGGCATGTTTCAATGTAAATGAAAGTCAGCAAAAACGGAAATCAAAGTATCATGGGGTTCAAATATAATTAGTGAATCAAGAGGAATCTGTGTGAAAATCAAAGGACGACGATTCCAGCCAAGCTCGCAGTTCTTAGAGGGGCGGATCAGAAAAAATAGCCATGTCAAGAAAACTAAGAACTCTACATATATATATATATATATATATATATATATATATATATATATATATATATATATATATATATATATATATATATATGTATATATATATATATTTATATATATATCAATAACAAAGACTATATATATACATATATATATATATGCATATATATATATATATGTGGGTGTGTGTATATATACATGTATTGTATTAATCAAAGTGGTACACTGCCTTCCTCATTTCACTATTTGCTTGAGTGCGTGTCTATCCATTACAACGTTGCATTGTATCGTGTTCTAATTCGTCTTCATATGCATATACACATAAATGGGCACATCGTAAGCCTAAGTAATATAATGTTGATAATAATACGCTCGTCACTACGTTTAGACGACTTGTATTACCTTGGCAACACTTGTAATAAGAATATGGAATGGTACATAACGGTCGAGTTTAAAATGTTTAACATGAAACGACAAGCATACGTTTTGAAAATCATATTGTCATCGATTTTAATCCCAAATTTTGTCATGGCCGTCATTAAAAGTCTTACGTTAAACAGTGTTAAAATAGCATGCTATTTTTATTTGTAAAAAATAAAATCCAAATTATGTTATTTAATTACTTCAAGTTAAAATAAGTGAATTATTAAACTGGTGTTTACATAATATATTCTGACGTATAAATTAAGAAGAAAGAAAATATGTATACTGTTGAACAGAATTGAATTCATGAATATTTAAATGAATAAAGAATACACATATTCATTTGAATAATTATTTGTGTAGAATACCACACATACGTAATGTTATGGCACCTTGCCTATCATGGATTGTGGCTATTCTATTCACAATACTGATAGAAGCATCTGATGCTCAGTGTTGAATCAACACCAGCCCGACAGGAACTGTGGCATTTCGTGGTAGTTTTATATGTCGGGCTGGCGCATTAGTAGTCCTTGTCTCTCTCTTTTGGGATTAAGAAAGTTTATTGCATACTGCCTCCGATGAGAGGCTGCCTTGGCAATATTTTGGAAGCTAGAGTGCTCTTTTCGAGGGGCGCTGGCAAACACTCCCCATCTTCCGGCTTTGTGTCACATATTCCTACGGTGTGAAGGAATTAAATATTTTAATATACACCAGGCTATACTGACAGTCAAGACTGACGTACCATCCCTATTGTGTCTATGTTGTATTATATTTTCTCCAATATATTGTTATACCTAAACCACGAGTTCGTGTTTTGATTGCGGCCCCTTTACAGGGTCACAGAAAAATATATAAACATTTAAGGAAAAACAACCGTGGAATTTTCACATGGCCTTTCTACTTAACATTACTATTATTACAAAAAGATAAAAGTCGATAAAAAGCGAAGACGAATGAATGAAAATAAAGCGACTTCGTACGACGAAAATATATGAAAAACTGTGGCTAGGGGTAAAACGTCAGATCCTACGAAGGTTTCTGCATGCTAGAGAATGATTAACAATGTAACCATTCAATTTAAACAGCAGGTATGTGAGTAGTGTGCCGAAAGACGAGGACAATTCGCCGAGCATTACAACTCACTTCTCAGTACGGCGATGGCGCAGCGAATATAACATGGCATCGACACGTCAAAGAATAATCCTAATTAGCCTTATACTGTGTCGCCTGGTAACGTTACAAATATAACAAATATTACATATATCTTCAGGAGACTCTTTCGCTATTCTACCTAAGATGTAGAATTTGAACCTGCACGTGTGGGTTGTATGATTGATTTCACACTGTTTACGCTTATTTATAGAAAAAATTCAGTTATTTAAGAAGAAAATATATGCTCAACGTTCAGTTAATATTTCAGACAATTATTCATTTTTTAAAATAAATAAACAAATCTACTAAAAATCTCCCGTGATAATGTTTATTACATCACATAATAAATATAGTAAACACGTATTTTTATTTACACATACATGTACAAAATCAGCCACAGTGGCATGCGATATGATCGATTAAGAGCTATTATGAACTGAGATCTCATCAGGGAGACTTAGACTCCGATCTTTATCTTATATCATATTTCCAAATATGATCTAAGGTTAAGATCGGATTCTAACTCTTTCTGATGAAATCTCAGTTTATAATCGATGTTGATCAATAACGGCGACATGTCAATGTTGCATATTTTGTACGATCATATATAAAAGCTTTATTTGATATCGATCACTTTTTCTAAACCCGGTTGAAATTCTTTGATTAATATCCTTTGGATCTTTCACCTGGAGTATTATTATTATATATATATACATATATATATATATATATATATATATATATATATATATATATATATATATATATATATGTGTGTATGCATATATATCTATATATATATATAAATTTACATATATATATATATATATATATATATATATATATATATATATATATATATTTCACATTAAAATAATTTGCACAGTAACGTTTACATTTAGTTTACTTGGCTGATAAATATGTTTTTGCGACTACAAAACTGTACTCGCATATTGAGAAGTGTTGAAGGAAATAATCGCTTACTTTTTTATACACATATGTGCATATATATATATATATATATATATATATATATATATATATATATATATATGTGTGTGCGTGTGTGTAATTAATATTTCATGAGTATACACATATAATATCACAAGTGTATATAATGCCACCTCCGTTTGCAAGAATATACATGCAATTATTCATCGCATCTTTACCATAAATGTTATATATATATATATATATATATATGTTTGTTAATTTTACATCGGATATTCTGATTATCTACTTTTCGGTTGTGCTGATGCAACATCAGATGACAACCTTCTGGCACCTGACAACATTCTTGTTACAAATGTGAAACAAGTTGCAGTTAGATACATTTACGCTGAGTATGATATTAGTCAGCATTATATTTGAAGGGGTCATATTTAACACCAAAAGCATTCAAGATTTTATTTTTATAATGTGCAGCAAATGTATTGGTGGTGATTATATGAGAACAATATAACATGCAAAATCATGGACAAATTGTAATCATTTTAAACGAGTAATTCAATGTGTTAATATTTGATCGAAAACACCAAATGTGTGAACTAGATATTATAATAATAATAATAATAATAATAATAATAATAATAATAATAATAATAATAATAATAATAATAATAATGTAGATAATATTTTTGCTTTTTGTTTGAGTTGAACGTAATTGAACCCTCTCTCCCCCAAAAGTTGCTAGTCACGTTAGAGAACAAAACATAACGTTTATTTATTGATTTACTTTTTCATATTTTTTTCATATTTTTATTTATTTATTTATTTTTTTTGTTAATGACGACCGAACGTTTGATAACTTTGCATCAATTGATCAGACAAACATAGGAGGGCAATCTAACATCTCTTTGTATTTTATTTAAGAGTATCCTAGAAAACGTATACTATGTAATTAGGTAATATACATATATATATATATATATATATATATATATATATATATATATATACAATTAATATATTTTTATTTATTTATTTATTTATTCATTATTATTATTATTTATTTATTTATTTGTTTTTATTTATTTATCTTTTATTTTTTATTTTATTTTAAAAACAAATTTTCGTAAATGTTTCTTCCTATATGTGTGATAGTACACTTTGTAACCTTATGAAAATGAGAGAAGCACTATCCCTGTGACAGGATCACAGGTAAACTAAGCCTGGGTTCGGTGTTGCCACAAACACCAAACCATGATAAATGTCTATAAATACAAATAAACGCCGTGGGACTCAGAAGAAAGATATGAGTGTCATGATAGGCAGGTGCTCCCTCGATGGCCAACATGGGGGACCCGCTCCGCATCCTGCGAATGTTGGCTCTTTTAATTTCAGGAACAAGACCACGGACAAAAAACAGGTAGGTAACCCATCAAATTCAAAATTTGATAAGGTCACTGACCAAAAACAAGAAAGCAAGAATGAAAATAACAGACTAAAAAGCCATATAAAGAAATGGACCACAAAAGGGAGCAGACTGGTAATGGAATACTACGACAAAAGCCGCTACCCCACAGAAAAGGGATATCGGAAACAAATGAAAGATCTATGGGACATTTCTACTGACTAACATACAACGGCACAAAGAATAGCAGATCAAGCAAGACAGATACTCAAGAGAGGATTTTTCTCGGAGATGAAATTAACGGAAATTAAACAAAATATAAAGTACGTGACAGATCAAGACACACCACTTGACGAAAACTCCCAGGAAGAATACGGTAAAAGCATAAACACAGAAACCAAAGAATGCGAAGACGACGAAACAATAGAACTATCTGAAGAAGAAGCAAGAGAAGTGGAAAATATCAAACTCACAGATTTAAACAACTTGATATAAGCGGGGGCAAAATCAATAAGTATGAAACTATAAAGGGAAAAGAAGACTGAGCAAAAGAATGGACAGACGAAATCTGGATGGGAGATCCGACTGGAAACCCAGATCACCAAACTTCAAAAGAAAGCGGAAACCGTAAATAGGGTGAACGAGAATAGTAAACGATCGAAAGAGCAGAAATCCGAATCGCAAGGAAAGACTAAGAAACATGAAGAACTAAAACAAAGATAGCAGCAAAAGAAGGAAGATTGGGACGATACAGACACAAATCGGAGCAGTACTAACAGAACAGGACCTTTTAAAACAATGAAAGCCAGGTTTACAAAAACGTGAACGAAGAAAGAACAACAACAGAACAACTGGACCCCACACAAACAAAACATTTCTGGAGCAAGATATGGGAAAAGGCTGAAGATCAAAATAAAAATGCTAAATGGCTGAAAGACACGAAAGATAAACTTCTACAAATAGAAGAACGAACGGAAACAGAAATTAATGAAGAAACTATTAAGACAACACTAAAGAAAATGGCAAACTGGAAAGCACCAGATCACGATGGAATACATGCGTACTGGTTCAAATAATTCACGACCCTAACATGAAAGGCTAGCACATAAACTGAGAGGAGGTATCCACAAAACAGACATACCAGAGTGGATGACCAAAGGAAGGACACCGCTCATACAAAATGACGCCAAGGAGGGAACGACCCCTAGCAATTACAGACCAATAATCTGTTCATCGACAATGTGGAAAACTCTAACGGAACAACTTAGAGAGCAAATTTACCATTCCCTTAACAGTCGTGGACTACTTCCCGAGGAACAAAAAGAATGCCAGAAAGGGAAAAGAGGGACGCATGATCTGTTATAAATAGATCAAAAGATCCTGAAAGAAGTTAAAAGCAAGAAAAAGAACATATCTATGGCATGGATTGACTACAAGAAAGCGTAATTGAATGTTTAAAAATGTACAAGATACCAGACAGAATTATTACTCTCATCAAAAAAGCAATGGAAACATGGAGATTAGAACTGACAGCTGGGTGACAATACTTGACGGATATAAAAATACAGAGAGGCATTTTCCAACGAGACTCTTTATGTAAAAAAAACAATATCTTAACTGTAACATGCTACGTTAAACAGAACGTATACCGGAGAAAAAATATGATAAAAATAAAACACACTGTTACGAGATTTTTGCGATTTAGAATGACCCAAATTGTGTCTACAACTACATCCGTGTGCTGTACTTATAAACCGACCACAACGTCCTGTCGGTCAGTTCAGATAGCAGGTTGCTACCTAAACTAGCAGTCATTTTTTAACTTCATCTGTTCGCTTTCATCGAAAACAATTCCGTTGACTTTATATTCTAATATAATTTCGAATCGAAAATGGATCATTATGATTGTAACGAGGAGCCAGTTCGTGTTTCCTTAGTCGGGAGGAAACGGAGTATCAACAAAAGCAAATCATAAACGAGAACAAACGAAGAAATTTCGACATTCTGGTGGCGGTAAAATGCGAGCTATTTGCTGTTTTCACACAAAATTTACTTCCAAATTCTGCCACGTTGATCAGCTGACTACTGAAGATCTTAAAAATGTTGAGTGTTTTACTCGCGAAAAAACAAGATTCAACAGGACAAAACACTCTTGGATCTGATAAAGGTAAGCAAGTAAAGCGCCGCCGTCTTAAAGTTAACAATGTAGATACTCACAAGAATCGAGATGTCACAAACGAGTACACGTTATTAACTAAGAATACCCCAACGAGGATTCAAGTTTGTGAAGCCACGTTTTGTTCAGTTTTAGATAAGTGTCCATTTTGTTTATCATATGTATAATATTTTGTAACATCTGACCCTTTGACACATTGTATTTTACTGAGAAATATGAATTAAATCATACTGTTTAAAACGATGCCATGTAAACTGTTTTCAAAATATATCCGGGAAAAACAGAATTATAAAACAATAATGGTCTAAACTTTACATTTACGGATAATTCTCGTATATAATTCTCACGTAAACAATTATTTGTTTATCTTTTTTTTTAGAATATTCATAGTCGTTTTACATGTAATCACCTAAGAACTAAAATATCAATTTAATTTTAGTTACATTACACAATATTTAAATGTATATTTCTATTTTTTTAATTTTTTTACAATTAAAATTAAATTATAGATTTAAAATCAAAAGAATTAAGCGAAAATTCTGAAATTAGCAAATCAAGTTTAACTGTTTAATTCAATGTGAACACACGTGTTTTCTTCTAAACTGTTAATAGTATTGTTATTATTATAATTTCTATTCACTGTGATTCTCACATCAATCAGTATTCGCGATACCTCGCTGATAACAATAAATTATTATTTTCATTTTATTACTTTTGTATTAGTGAATTGATGAGACTGACGAGAGGCTAATTAATTACATGTTTGGTTTTAGGTGTTGGCAAAGATCGAGTTAGTCGTGTTGCGTCTTACTATGCAACAAATGCTGCAACAACACCGGAACATAGAAGTGGTGTTCGAAATGCTGAGTCGAAATAGACAAACCGACAGATCATAATATATCATATTCAAAGTTTTACGTGCCATTATGGAAGAAGGGGGGCGCCTGGTCGGAAATACCTCCCAAATGATCTGAGTATTACAAAAATGTACGAACTTTTCAGAGGTAAGAGCAGCGTCAGCTATTCTTTCAATTATTCGATGTTTATACACTATTTTAATTTGGATACCCAGCCACTGACCCATGTTCTACCTGTACAAAGTTCTGTTCGGAGATAAGAAATAGCGATTTAACAGTTGAACAAACACGAATGAAATTGGATTCCTTTAGTTTGCATCGAAAACGTGCACGAACATTTTACGAGTTGTTGGGAAACGTGGAAGAAGTTGCAGTAACTGTTTGCTTTGACATGATGCAACATTTAGTGTTCCCTAAAACCCCCATTGGTAAAGCATTTTATTCCATGGATTTGTACATGTTTGTAATTGGTGTTGTTGTCCACCATGGGAAAGGGAGTGCGCAGGAAAAGACTGGCATTCATTTGTACAGGTGGATGGACCATGAACACAGAATTGATAGCAATATGATCTCCTTATCACTTGACAATTGCTTTCGTTCTCATTTGAATGGCCCTATTCGCTCTCTTGGTAAGCTGAACTTATTCAGTGATTCATGTAGTGGGCAAAATAAAAATATAACTATCCTATCAATGGTGTTTCGCTTTACGAGAACACTTTTCAAATTTAAAAATACAGTATGTTTTCCCAATTCGAAGACATAGCTTTCTTCCAGCAGATCGGGTATTCGGTCGAATACAGCGACATATTAAGAAAAGGAACACTATTCTCATGGCTGGTGAATATTATGATATTTTAAACAACATGGGAATGTTCATATTTATGGGAAACATCGGAAGATCTTATGATATCAAAAATGCAGCTAATTCTATTGTGAAATCACAGATATAATTTAAGCTGAGTGACGCCAGAATGTTAGAAATAACAAACAATAAACTTGCAATTAAAGAATATTACAATGGTGAATACCAATACCATACAATCTTAAAGCGAAGAAAAAGTTCGACAGACTTAAAACAAAGTGAACTGCCTAATGCAAGCACGAGTAAAGAAGAAAATAAAAAAAGATATCCTTGTATTATTAAATGAAATAAGTGTAAATGACACATGGCTTTTACACTGAGGCACTCTCACATAGTAATGACGTCAATATGGATAGTGGTGAAGAGTGACATGAATTTTATGAAGCAAATATTAATTATTTTTAAAATAAAGAAATTTTGAATTAAAATTATTTTATTTTATAATATATCTTTCCAAATATTTTCAGAGGTACCATCAGAATCTTTTAAACGGAATAAAAGCTGTGTGATGTGGCGAAGAGAGATTAAAATCATATTTGGGGACAGTCCAAAAAAATTGATCCTCTGAAAAATTTACACTTTTCATAATTTTCGTGGTTTGAACATAGAGATAATATTTGGATGGGATATGTAGTAGTACCCCTACATTAAACTTCCGATGATACCTCTGCATAGACCTACACTTTCTTATGACAATGGTCTTCTTTTTTTGTAAATACGCTGTGTTATTCTAAGTAGAAATTTAGTTTATACAGATATAATGGATGTATCGGATTTTGTCAAAAACATTTTGTTGATGTATCTGGTTTTGCAAAAAATACAACGCTTTTAATTAAACAAAACCTTTACCGTAAAATTCAAGATTTTCAATTTTCGTGTTCTTATAATCAAATTATGACATATTAATGTTTCAAAAAGAAAAAAGTGAGTTTCATCCAATAATTATTGCGCTATAAAAAACATCATTTTCTCAGTTTAAAGAAAATGGGTTGATCGCGTTTGGCACGCGAACTCTTCATATATATATATATATATATATATATATATATATATATGTTTTGTTAACCTGTGTTAAATTGTCTTGTCTGTTTCTTACTGGGTGTGTGATAGTTCACCATATACCCCGTGAAAATGATAGAAACAACTATCCTTGTGACAGGATCACCAGTAGATAAATATTGGTCCGGTGTTTCCACATCCACCAAAATATGGATAATGCTACTTAGTAATAATACAGGCCGTGTAATTCAGAAAGAAGATCTCAGTGTCGGGATGATCAAGTGTTCTACCGTTAGCCAACATAGGGGGATCCGGTCCGCATCCTGAGAATGGTTGCTACTTTAATTTCAAGAACACTATCACGGACCAAAATCAGGTAAGTTACCTTTCTAATTCCATGCCCGACAAAAACACAGGGCAGGCAGGAATGAAAACAACAACCTAAAACTATAGAAAAAATATATGAACCATAACATAGAATAGACTGGTAAGGGAATGTTACTACAGAAGCCGCAACCCAACAAAAAGGGTCTACCGGAAACAAATGAAATATTAAAAAAAAACATTTACCCAACGTTTCCCAAAATATGAAAAGGGTTCGAAACGTTTTCGAAAAGTGTTTACTGTTTAAAATCTCTTTTAAACTGGTCTAAACTCCTTTAATTGGTCTACACTCATTAACTTAGGCAGCTACTGCGTTATTGTTCAGACACACCGTGTACGTATGTTTTACAATCTTTAAAAGTGGCCCATCGATCATACGATTACCATATACGTATTTTTACTCTTTTAAACGTTGTGCATGACTATTTTAACGTGGGCGATCGATTATACGATGCTCTCATAAATTCGTGTACGTATGTTTTTAAAATACATGACATGAATTATTGTATGTGTACCGTGGTAACTTAAGAATTACATGTAACTGATAGTTCATTTTTTGTAATTTCTACTGATTTCGTCCTGTTCATCGTTTAGTCGTCTCCTTACTGTGCCGTGGTTTGTATCTTCCGTTGATTCGTGATGTCCCATCGATGAACTGTCTCATCCTTCGATCGTCTAGCGTGCAATATCAGTCTACTAGGAATAAATTATATATATATATATATATATATATATATATATATATATATATATATATATATATATACATATACATATACGTATTACAATGGTTTATATATTTGTACATACATGTATTATATACACATATATGTACATATAAATTACATGTATATATATATATATATATATATATATATATATATATAGAGAGAGAGAGAGAGAGAGAGAGAGAGGGGGGAGAGAGATAGACATATACAGACAGATAGATATATGTATATATGTATTTGACCCTTATATAAACCTTTACAATGGCATCTGTGACATTATAAATTCATAATATCGGACAATGAATGTTAACAATAGATGTTTCAACAGGTATGCCCATCCAATATTCTTTTTCCTTTGACATATATAATTACTTTGCATAATAAACATACATTTTATTGAAAGAGTCAGATTTGAATGAAATGGTTATCATTTATTATAATGGAAATATTTTTATTCACAGTTTCTGTTATTGAAACCCACACCTTCTTAATTATATAGTCTTTTTGATCGTGTATCTTTTCACGTAAATGTAATACATTAATAATTTAATGTAGTTAACAAAAAATTACATGCAACATTTCAAAAAGAAATTATTGTTAGGAATATAATATATAAGAATGTTATACTCATTTGAATTACGGTAAATTATATGGACTAAGACTAAATTATTCAAAGTATCACGTTTTTTTTTCTGATGAGCACATTCTTAACATGATCATATCAGTTATATGTTTGCCGGAACTCTACTATGTCCCGATACTTCAGGCATGCTCTCTTTCATTTATTAACATTGTTAAGCAGTATGTTTCGCAGTAGAATATCCACTATGCACATTAAGCGAAAAATAATTAATCAATACATCAAGCCTGTTATGATTTCAAGAGAAAACATGGGCACAAAATAATGCGGCAATAGAAACGTTAAGTGTGTCAAAACGCATAATGCTCTATGTCATTCTACGTGAAAAAAATTCTCCCATCTGAATCAAACAGCAAATTGGAGTTTATTACATGATGTGGGCAATACGAAAACCAACACATGGATAAACAGGTCATTTTTTTATATTTACAGAAGACAGGCCGATATATAGAACTACATTAAATTATATATTATATGTTATAACTGTGTGCGAGTTTACATATATAACAATTACAAATACAAATTTAAAAATAATTTTAGAAAAGTCTTCACAGTGTTATATGATATATTGTTTTAACTCAAATAATTCAAGTAAATAAAAGGTGAATCTTGCTTGAAATCTAAATCAAACACACTACTGCATATTGATGTTTGTTTAATGGACATTTCTAACCACTGAGTTATTATTTACTGATTATTTTCTAAGTAATCTAAACACTTTCGTAGTTTAATATTTTGGAATAAGATCGGATATCGATTCCGATTAAAAACAAAAAAGGTGTATCAATGATGTCAGTGTGTAATATGATTTATTAACGTACTATGAATTGCCCTACTCGCTACTAATAACATGTATATATATACAGAGTTAACTGTGCATTGGTAGTTTAAGTGTTATTGTTAAAATCGCGTTCGTATATGGTGTGTTTTTTTATTCTTCGGAAAACTACAGATTAAACGATACGTGTTCGGATTCCGAAAAATAATCTCAATTTGCTTTTCTACTAGCCACAACCTTGCTTCATCCCAATGGTTATATGTATTTTGAATTACTTATTCTATGATAATAATTTCCTTTTCG
This sequence comes from Sepiola atlantica, assembly GCA_963556195.1. Classification (NCBI taxonomy): domain Eukaryota; kingdom Metazoa; phylum Mollusca; class Cephalopoda; order Sepiida; family Sepiolidae; genus Sepiola; species Sepiola atlantica. The sequence goes on along the minus strand of OY744515.1, from coordinate 236,709,020 downwards.
CAAACACAATCCTTTAATATTTTATACAAACACTCGCGTAACCTGTGAATTATCCACATACGTATCATTTATTAGTTACTGATCTGCTTAACAGGAATTTGTGACATATTTCAATTCTAAGAACGTTTTGCTTGAACGCGGACCACACGCTATTATTTCATCATCTTTACAATATTGTAATCTGAGTTATCGTATTAATGTAGTTTCAGAATATATTTGGTCATGCGTGTCTATATATGAACCTCTTGTAAGAGTTAGTGACATATTTACATTCAATGAATATCCAACGCTAACGAAGACCCCAAAATTATATAGTTTACTATCTATGGTCTGAACCAATACAACGTGTGTATCCTAGACAGAAGACAACAAAATACTATTTTTATTCAAGCTTCCCATTTCACACAACAACGGCATAAGATTACATTAAAGAGACTTTTACAACTTGTAGAGGCTGATAACGTGCGTATTGAGAGGAAAGTACCTTAGTGCATTATTATATAGATCATGTTGAACTAAGTAAGTTGTGTATAATAGGAAGTATATACTACGAAGAGCATGTCAATTATTGAAAATTAGCACTATATAACCACTATTAGTAGACTAGTAAATACTACTTGATAGTTATCTAATTGTCCTGTTTGGTGATTAGATCAATCGAATGACTTTTAGCTAACTATGTAAATGTGACTGATCGATACTATTACTAATAGTGAATGTGTTGTTCATCTATTAAAGGGTTCAACTTGAACTAAGCGAATATAATAAGTGTATTATTGATTTTCAAACGTAAACAAGCTGACAGCAAATTCTAACATAGGTGAAATGAAATTGTCTACTTCAGATACATATGCACATAATATTTAATGTATCAGTAGACCATTTAAATATGGATTACGATTTCGTTGTGAAATTCTAGAGTAAGCACTACGACTCGATGCTGGAAGGAAGAACATATATTCTTCATGAATACTTAATGAGATTCATATGTACTTATTTAGCTACATCTTCCAGTATCTAGGATACAGTATGTTGGAGAGTTGATTACAGCCTGAATTTATAATCCCATAGAAATCTACAGCGCGTCATTAAAAAAAAGTATAATTCTACAGCTTTGCAAGTCCATCTCTATCTAAGCTGGGTTTTTTTAAAACTATTCTAAATACGAACGCTTATTTACAGTTTTCTGTGAAATCTAGAGCGTCTCGACATTTATGTAAATACAACAACGTCTCTATAACAGATTATGCTTATGAAAATATATGTAACGCGCAGTTTTCATTTAATACGTTTTTGTGTGCTCAAACATAAATAAAGATTAAGAAATAAATAGGATACCCTTGAAAACAGGCAATTACAATATAATTTACTTTGACTAAAACGACGCGAGCGGTAATATTTACAATTTTTGTGAAGAAATAAATGAAAATATCCACTTCATATTTTCTAGCACAAGTTCAACAAAATGTATGCCACACGAAATATCTATCTCTAATTTTTTTTTACGTCTTATATAATTATAAATATGCTGTTTTTCCAAGAAAAACATCTTATTTGGAATATTAGGAATAAGTATCGCGTAGGCAATAACACACTTATTTAAATAGTATTTTCAACGGAACCGGTTACTGGCAATGAAGATAAAACGAGCATCGTCTTATTTTTTTTATTTAATTTTTTTTTTTATGTTAAACTAATATTTTTAACAGGTATCCAATCAATCACGGAATGTAGAGAGTAAAATGATTTCAAATAAAAAGTGTTAATTCAGTCTCTTATATCACTATATAGTAAACTACGATGTGTCTCTTAAATATGTGCGTCTAGCGATGGGCATACTTTCTCTTCAAACTGAGACGTGACAACCCATACGTTGCAAATACTATAGTTAGTCGACACTGCATATTTAATAACATTTAGTATAAAATAAGTAAATATTTTAGCTTTAAATAAATTCACACCAATTTTAGAAAAAATATAATTGTTCAGAAAATGAATGTTGCTTGTGTAAATATTTGCTTCACACAATTAACAACATTGATATGTTATTTGTGTGTGTGTGTGTGAAATTAGTCATGCATATGTCAAACATTTACTTGTCGTATTTAAAAAAATCATTTATTCCGATATATTAGTGATATTTAGTGATTTATTTTCAATCAATTATTGCTAGACCGTAAGTGCGCGCTTTTGTTTTTAAGAAAGTGTATTCTCCATTTGAAAATTGGGCGGCATATTTTTATGACATATGTTTACAATTAGTTGAATATATCTTACTCCACTCTTAGCTACACTCTATCAAATACGTAACATTTATTTATTTCTACATGTTATGCACATCTTGAGGTATTTATTTCAAGATATAGTGAGTATATTATATTGCTCTGTACATACATATTTTACCCGTTCCCAAGATAAATGTAAATCGATGTAATACTATTCGATTCTTACGTGAGAGGTTCCTAATAGATTCGTTAACTTTCTTCATTTTGCATCTAATATTGCACTCCATGCTAAGATAGAACAATTCGTGTATTTGATTGGATAGCATATAGCAATGCTAGCGTAAAGTATCCTGTTACGAATTGATAATTTACAACATAATGTTACACTTTAAAAGCTACATAGAATTACCGCAACGTGTGTCACTAATTCGAAACTGTATTTAAGCAATTGAATCTGCAATACGCGGTCAGAGAAGTGTGTATTTACTTTTACCAAATGTATTTTATTATAATGTGATTTTAGTTTTTAAAGTCTGTTAAAAATGTTTATATTTTATATATATATGATTTCATGAGTTTAATAATGCTATATTTCACTATCCAATTATTATAATTATAATAAAAGAAATGATATGTTATTGGGGAGAGCATATGATTGTTGATATATATGACAGAAGACATATACTATACTGCTCCATGATGAGGAGGTAATATCTAGAAAACTGGTGTCAGTGCACAATTATAGATACAAACACATACAAACAAAAAGAGTAGTAATAACTGGGATGATTGTGTAATGACAACAGGCAAGAATACTACAATGCAAACCAAAACAGAAGGTAATGCTTGGGATGGTATTAATGGCAAGAGGGCAACTACTACACTACTTCCCTGCGTAATTAACATACTCTCTGTGAAGAAGATATGTTACCTAATAAGTTATACTGCACTTATCCCCTAAAACTGAGAAGATAATGCCTCGGAGGATGATATTATGCAACTAGAGCCGAGACTACACTACTTCCTTCTAAAACAGGATATCAAGTCTGAAAAGATAGTGTCATGGTAACCACACACATTCTACAATATCCCATTCCCTGAATTGAGCATTAAAATGGAACAGTTGTCTGAAATAGTAGAGTGGATTTTATTGAGTATTAAATGACAGTAAGAGTATATATCGCTTTTAGATATAGTAGGTATAACAGGGATATTACGTTGCCGCTGCTTTTTTAGAATTTAGAGAGAGGATAAGTTTGACATATAAATTTAACGTAAAATGATCCTTTCTTTCAGGGCTATTATTATGACAGTTAACTTTCTTATGAGAAATACATTCTGTGCGTTTTTTCCAGAGGAGTTCTACTTATGGTTGGTGATTACGTATGGTCTTAAAACTAATCTATCTACTAAGTTACATATTTTATTTTAAAATAAATGCTTTTTTTGTTATTTGGCTAATTCGAACTATTATTCACATATTGAGTTTTGTTCTAAACAACGTTTCGGCCTTTATAACTCGGACCTTCTTTACGTACAATACATTTTCGAATGTTATAATCGACACAACAAAAACATGCATTGTTTGTGCTTTCACTATTTTATGTTACAACGGATAAGTGTAACCAAACTCAATAACAGTTACTTGTCTACTGACCTGTATTATTTTAGAATTCTGAAAGTGTTTTAAAGTTATATTGATTTCAATGAAAGTTTTCCTCGATATCCACTCAGATACAATAAAACAATCCTAGATAGACGCCCATGAGTTTCTATTGATGGTTCATTCATTAAATGCAGATGAAGAATAACTTACCCTTAACAGAAAGTCAGACTGGCAATCCCCACATTTAGAGTTGTTGGTAGGGTAGTGACATTCATGTGTACTATGATTAAAATGATATACCAAAAAATACATATATTGTTAACGCCCTTCATTTCAGTGTAGGAAAAAATCCTTCACCTTAAAATATACACCACAAAATTGAAATGATATAGTAATATACGCTTAGTTAACACACATACACATACATACAAAACCACCCAATATTTCGTCCAAATAGCCTAGCATTTGGTCCTAATTTATATTTAATTCATATATAAAAGTGATCTCACAACTTAAACACCTTAACACATTAGGCTATTGTTGAAATTCTTATTCGGATAATATTTTTCTTGGTGTAATCATAGATTGCACGGGCAACTACGAGACACGGTGTCTGCTTACAATTGATAAAATTGAAAAACTGGAACACCCATTTCTTGGCAATTGAACATTATTTTGTGGCAAAGATGTATTCCTGTTTAATGTGTGTATGGATTGAAATCTGTTCCATTAACATCACAGCATTGCGGTATAGTTTTATATTCCAAATAGTATTCGTTAAAAAAGAACTTTTTAAATTAAAACAAAAAAACAATTTATTTAGTAAATTTAGCCCAAAATTAAAGAAAAAATTAAAAAGCTATTACTACGCCTGAATCAAGTCACTTTTTCTAGAAGTTAATGATTCATTCTACAAAACTGACAAATGAAATCTGGCAAAATAAATTTGAAATTTTATTTCTCAAAATATTTGAAAATAAAGGAAATGCCAGAAAAAGAAGTAAAATGTATATAAAATATACAATTTTTTAAATGTTAAACTGTAATTGGTTAATTGGACAACCGTTGTAATAGAAGATAATCAGTCACATCAGTATACTTAGTTTTCTTATGATTAAACTTATATGTTGATAGTTATTGTAAATATGCTTGCAATGCTTTGAACAAATATTAGCACATTGATTAGTTTTAGTTTTATTATCTATTTTTTTCATAATTTGGACTGCGCTATTTGCAGACGTTTTAAGAAAAATAAGTGTTATTGTTCTTTACATTTTTAGGTTGATTAATTTAAGAATGTTCCTTTACATTGCTTCAGTGTAATATAGATAATTCGCAATAGAACACGTCTTCAGCGCCTACACAGAAATTTGAGTGAAAACAGTGACGACCTTCGCATAATTCACAAACATTTAAGCACTATTATAACAGTAAACACAGGAAACATATAGTATCTTAATTCGACGATAATTAAACATGAATACTACTGGTGATTATACAAGTACTACTACCACTACAACAACTACTACTGCTACTACTACTAATAATAATATAACTTTCAATTATAGTAATAATAATTATACCAATAACCATAGTAATAGTAGTTATAATGCTAATTATATCAGTACTTACACTGATTATTACACTACAATCAGTGACAATAATAATAAATAACATGAATAATACTCTAATCTACAATGATAATAATAACATTATTAATATTACTAGTAAAAATTCTACTATCAATAATGAGATAATAGTAATAATAAGTATAATTAAACCTATAATGAATATGACTATAATGATAGTAATACTAGTCTTATTAGTGATAATAATAGTTAAAGTAATACATATCGGATAGAAAATGTGTATATTAGATATGGATCTAAAATCAAATGTTAAGGGATATTATTCAATAAAACTCCATACTGAAATATAGCTTGTACAAGGAATAATCAATCCCAATTATGTTGTATGCCGTAATTATATTCTAAGAGCACATGTGAACATTTGATGTCAATCGGAGTATTAATTTACAATTTTCAATTATTTGACTGCAATTATATTTAAACACTTTAGAAACATCTGAATATCGTCGGTTAATAAAGACTTGTTTGTTTTTATAGAATATATACAAGCAACACAATGTCTTGATAAGTGTTATTCAGACTCGGCCCCATCAAGAATATCGGTAAATAGAGTTTTCCCAGAACACATAAGAAAACAACAACACAATCGTTTTAGTAATCGTAAATTGGAGTTGATTTAGATAGCTGAAAGTGTTAAAGTATAAAAAGGCGGTATTTTACAATTTTACATGGCCAATTAGAAAGAATCGTTCAAACTGTGTGCCGCGTTTGCTCACAATCTTAAAAAAAAACAACCCACTTAGGAGCACTACACTATGGATACGAATAAGCAATTATTGGAGTAGATATCAATATTCGAAAGCCGTCCAAAGCTTGCAAAAACGAAAAGTAAACGTTTGTCCTCTTGAGTTTGTGATGCGTAGTGTATTTTCACCGCTCATACTCTTACGATATATTTCTGATCGCATTTATGCTTTGCAGTTTGTACTGTTGCACCCTACTTTAACATTATTTATTATCTTTTTATTCATTTGAACCTTACTGCTCTGCCTAAAAGCACGGGTTAGCAATCACTATAAATACTCGAATGTTAACTTATAAACTTGTATTTTATAGGGGCTTAATACACAAATAAGGGCCCTTTAAGTTAAAAAGTCATTATGTATATGTAATTATTTTCATATTTTCAAAGCGTCTGTATTACCGGTCATAGATACATTACCGTTCTTTATCATCTGATGAGAGAGAGAGAGAGAGAGCAAGAGGGCGAATCTAAATGAACGCAAATTGTAATGGATTTATTAAATGTTTATTAAATGATGTTAAATGAAAGCAACTGTAATCAAAACAAAGTTAAGTTAACGGGGTGTGGAACAATAATTCACACGATCAATTATCAAGTCGAAAGGAAAATGATTGCAATCGCTATTCAGCATAAAATGTGAGGCACAATTATAACTTTATTGAATGGCGACTTTAAGATAAAACTGCTTTCGGATTTTCAAAGCTTCAAATTACACAGTGTTGGCAGTTAACCCAGCCGTCACACCGTCAAGGCGTCTAACCACAGCATATATTTTAACACAAACTGATGTTCCATAACATAATCTGCGTAAGCAAGTGGTTGTGGTTTAGCTGCATCATCGATATATTAGACTAAGCTGCTGATGCGGTAAGGCTGCATTTCTTGGTGATGAAAAATCATATGTGTGAGTCCAGCTACACCTCTTGAACTTGCATTGCCAAGTGAAATAATTTTTAACAATATAAATGTGCGTTCATTTTTACTCACCCTGTATATATATATTATATATATATATATATATATATATATATATATATGTATACGTGTGTGTGTGGGTGTGGGTGTGTGTGTGTGTGGAGGGTGTGAGCGGATGTGCGTGAGTGTGTGTATGTATGTGTGTGTGGCTGTACCTCTATTCACCTTTTATATATATATATATATGTATATATATATATTTTTATATATATATACATATTAAGGCGTCTTTAAAATATAGAATGTAAAATTACTAATCCACACCTAATCTATAATGTACTGGCTTGTCGTACTATGTTCAACTTGATCACTGGCAAACGCCCGTTTTATGTAGGTCCTAGTAGATGATCGCTTGTACAGTTTTTATTTGATGTTATTGCTTATGAAATGTGCTTGTGTGACCGTCATATCTTAAACCTATTGAACTGTAAAATGGAAATAACAAACTTTACTTTAGAATAACAGTGTATCATGAAAATAAAATAAAATGATTAAATAAATAAAACTCTGAACCAACATCTAAAATCACAAAAACGAATAAAACTATCCAAACCTGTGTGAAAATAAGGTCAGCTATCAATTCAACAAATTCAAAAAAGGAATGCATCACCTCTATTCAAAGCAACACAAGAGAAGAAAATGTCAAGTAAAATTTAGCCGACTCTTTTTTGAGAGAATTATCGCCATTGCCTAAAGAATCCGTTAACCACTGGGAGGGAATAACAATCGGTTTGCTTTGCAAACTTGCTAGACTAAACACCAATGCGATATATTAAAACACTCAGTAATACGGATTCCATGTATTGTAGCCTGTTATTGTCTACGTAGATTAAACGCGGACGCCTCTGTGTTGCTTACTTGCCATAATAATATTTTAATAACTTAATACCAAGCGTTACTTACGTATTGAACACTTGTGAGCGTAATACTAAACATCGATACAGTATATATTATATCTTATTACAATGTGATTTGTAGTTACATGGAATTCTAATATATATATATATATATATATATATATATATATATATTGATATATATATATATATATATAGGGACACGCCATTATTTAAACAGGTGTTATTAAATAACACGAAATGTTGCGCATTGGTTGTTTTTTTAGTGGTATACACTATGCGTCGAGCCAGCTCTTTTGACTCTGGTGGTAGCCAGTATAGTTTGTTTTCGACTGTCTTTTATTCAGTCATTACTAGGGCGTTCTTAACATTTGTTGTCCTCATCAGGGGGATGTTTCTCTGTAATTTACAAGTAGACTTATGTAGTTGTGTTTTTTTATCAAGAACACTGGGAAACAGAATACCACTCAAATATCAACAAACACAAATATTCCGTGTCATTCAACAGAGTCTGGTTATATATATATATATATATATATATATATATATATATATATATATATATCCTAACAAAGGCAGAATGTGTAATCTTGTTAATAGTATTCACGGACATATATAGCATGGGATATGTAGCTCTTATTATTTTGTCTGGACGTGTATTTAAAAACTGAATTACATACCAGGATAAGAGTCACAGTTTACATTAAAATGTTTCAGCGAAATAGTTAATGGGTTATAAAAGTGTTAGCGAAGTGGGGTTAGTTATATTTTCGGTAACAACGTCAATAATTGCGAATAAGTTATTGTTCATCTTCTGTATTAAAGATTATTTTATAAGTTTCAGAGTTACACTCATGCATTATTTTAGAATTGAATCACATTTTAATAAATTGCGTTAATTCTGAAACTGAATATATGTTTCGGTATGCGTCCGACGCAAGCATGCACATGAAGTACAAAAAAGAAGGCAAATATAAGTATTAATTAACGATTGCTTGCATTGATATGGAAACAGGGCGGTGATTGTAGGTTTTCTGTACAATATATTTGAGAATATAATTCAATTCTATAGTTGTTTAATCGTTTGTAACTAAGTGTGTTTATTTTCTTTACACGTTTTTCTTGTCATAAAGTGTGTATGCCTTGTGCATGTTAAAGATGTCTATGTTTACAGTCTTTTTTTAACTTTCTGAGTGGTTTCTGTTTCTGTCAAATGAGGAAATAAGTAACTTCTGTAAGGATGCCTTCATCAGAAGTTTATAAGAACATCGGCATCGTAGGGTTGTGCAATCCGAAACCTAATCTCCCCTGAGGCGGCACTGATTGTTATCTGTGAGAAGAATTACAGAGCAACTAGGAACTCTACTAGGTTTAGCAGAGAAATACTGACTCTACAAGGTTGCGGAGTATATTTAGTGTATAGTGGTGCATACTAACTAAACTTTCTAGTCCTGGCGCATGCTTGTGGATCGGAAGCAATGAGTGTCTAGATTAGAGAAATCTGACGCGTATCAGACGTTTCCTTATCTCTTGAAACAGGCACGAGTGTCCTGTTTATCCTACTGTCTCACTCAAAATATCTATGCATCAATATATATATATATATATATATATATATATATATATATATATATGGGAAAATGAAAAAGGAAAACCAAAAAATGGATGTTTTTTATGTGTACATCAACGTTTCGTCTTTATTTATAAGACTTCATCAGGATGATAAAATAGAGAAAAAATGTCATGCAAGCACAGATACATGTAGGGTAGACATATTGGGAAAAATAGAATGAAATAGTGGCCAACTACTGGGTGGACGTCCGTATTTGTTGGAGAAATAGAAATGAATGTAGAAAAGAATGAGTGGGGAAAAAATAGAAGGATGGGGTGAGCCAGGACTACTGTAGCTGGTGGTAAGAGAAAGAGGTGGGGGATGAGCAGAGGTAAAGTGGATGGCAGAGAGGGAGGTGAGGAAGAGGGAGGGGGAGGAGGTGTTTGACCAGATGGCTGCGGTTCAAGATTGAAGGGGAAAAAGTAGGTTGGAATGGTAGGTTGGAATATATATATATATATATATATATATATATAAATATATATATATATATAAATATATATATATATATGTATATATATGTGTATATATATATATATATATATATATATATATATATATATATATATATATTTCATGATTTTGGGGGGAATACAAAACTTTATCATTGCAAGCATGAAGGGAAGACGAATTCTATCGTTCATGATTAAAAGTTAATCAAGAGAAAAAAAAGTTTTTAAAAAAATGCCAGCTGACCGGTCTGCCCTCTCTTAAAGGCTGTATCGAGGGATTACACATCACATCTAGTCCCAATAGACATTCTCTTTTCTTGCAAAGGGAGGGAAGTTTAAGACTAACGGCGTGCGCTAGGAATTTAAGCATGGACCTCTTCACCATTCTCAGTCATGTTTACTCGTTATACTATCTCAGTTCGTCTTAAGCGTCCCTCCCTTTGCAAGCAAAGGGAATGTCTATTGAAACTAGATGTTATCAGTCTCTATGATTCATCAATTATTGTACATATAACATAACGCTATTTTATTTCCTGTACTCTCTCTTTTCACCCCGTTTTTTTCAAATTCCTTGTTTTTTTAAATCCGTCGATACAGCTTTTGTTAAGAGAGGGCGAAACCGGTCGTCTGGCATTATTTTTATTTTTATTCCTTTTTTGTTTTCTCTTGATAAACTGTTAATTATGAACGATATAATTCGTCTTCCCTTCATGCTTGCAAGATATATATATATATATATATATATATATATATATATATATATATATGTATATATGTATATATATACCTTCAAAAACAAAAGAAAAACAGAGGAGCAAGGCTCTTCTTAGATGATCGCCCGTATACGTATTGTCTTGTCTAAACGTTCTTCCAACTTGTATGAGCCCGTGGTTAAAGCTGACATGGCTGTAATTCAAAAATATTTAAATATTGTTTAAAAGAAAGATTATATTGAGCCTAGTCACATTTCAGCTCCGTTACCGATATTTCATTTATTTATGCTTCTCCTCCCTATCTCTTATCTGTGTGTACCACAAATGTGGCCGTATGATTTATAGGATTTTCGATTCCAATGTTTCGATTGTTTTAAGATTTCTATACATCAACATTTCAATTATTTCCAGACACACGTTGGACAGAGGATAGTCACTGATGTTGACACGGATTATTAACGTCATATAAATCAATAGCATTCTCGGGGAAACCTTCTTTATTGTGCTTAATATTTTCTTTTGTTGGAAAAAGAAGGCCAACTTTATTTGGGAAATCTATATACGCCTATACTATACCACATAAGTTGTTTCATGTGTACGTCAACAACGGAAAGGAACTACCATCTAAAGAAGAAACTATTCTAGTTGATGAATGAGAACATTAGTACTACAAGGTTTATCTTTTAAAATTGTGTCGCTTGTAGAAAATGTATTACACCATGAATTGAACGTATTCACATAGTAATAGTTAATAAAAACAAACTGAAAGTCTAACAACATTACTAAGCCTGGGGTCGCCCGTGTTATTACCAATATAAACCGAATATAAGCCTAGAGACAAAGTTTTAAATCATTTTTATTTCGAAAGTATTCAGATAAAACAGTGGTCATCTATATAATATACGTACTCCATTGAACTATTTACTAATTTTAGTACTAGCAATATATGCTCTTTCTGTTCACATATTTTTGCTAAGCTACTGTGTCAACCTCTTACCGTGCTGTCTGCGAGAGAGGTTCCTATTTACTTATCTGTAAGAATATGATTGTGACAAAAAAATACATGCAATACATATTTAAAGCAAACTCATTTTTTCACTATTAAAAAAATGTAAGTTATAGTTTACCCATTTATTTGTTATTATTATTGATTATGTTTGAATTAATGTTTTGAAACATGACGTAAATAATAAATCTATTACGTTATGCAAACGCTATAATTATTTTGAATTGAATTATATATAGGGCTTTCATCGATATAACAAAACAACTTTTGACAGTGTAAGCCGTGAAATTCTCTGGAAATCTTATCTAAAGCTGGTTGTCCAGAAAAGTTCGCTAAAATAATGAAACTTCTTCACAACGATATGCCTGCAACGGTAATCGCAAATGACAGCTCTATAGATATATTCAAAATATGATATAGGGGTCAAATAGGGGTGTATAGCTACGCCGACATTGTGTTAAATCTTTATTACGGCTGTCCTGCTTTTTAGGCATGGTAATCTCCCACAAAGTATATCCATAAACTACAGAATCGATGGTCTAATATACAACGTGTGACGTCTAAAAGCCATAACTTGAACACATGTTGATTATTTGAGTGGATTTAAATATGCAAGTTATAATGTGGTGTATGCTGTAACCGAAGAGTACTTACAAGCCTCGGGTAATGCGTTTGCGGATGCATACTCCCAACATGGACTGAAAATAAGCGGTTGAACAATATAGATAATATTCCAACCTTCACATACAGATAACAACAGAAACCATCATGATATCAAACTATGCGTCTAATTTCTAGAAAACGTGGGTCGCTTAGTCTTCCAATGCAACCATTGACGCTGAAATCCAATATAGTATTAGATGAGCACGTGCTGCATTCGGTAAATTTTGTTCGGGAGAAATATGGCAGGCTTCATACTAAAATGTTAGTGTGTCAAGCTATTGTCCTTTAAATACTCATGTATGCCACTGAAACCGTATTTACACACCGTCGATATCACATAGCACTGGAAAAACAACATCAAATACTTTTACGAACATTTAAGAAAAATAACTGGCAAGATTGTCAAACCAACATATCTGTTCTGAGGGTGCCTGTTTTCTCTAGTATAGAGGTTTTTATTGTTAACAATTGTTTGAGATGGGCTAGCTACGTTTTACGAATGAGCGACCAAACTTATCCTAAAAAGATGTATTCCGAACTGACTATGACAGCTAGGAGGATTGTAAGACCAGAAGAAGCAGCACAAAGATTGTTTGAAGAAGGATATAAAAAGGTGTGCACTTGGTCACACAACATGGTAAGCGAGTGCACTCCAGAAAATAGGGTGGAGAAATGAAATACGGAGTGGTGTGGAAAGATTTGAAAGTGAACGGTTTCATAACATTGAAGCAGCAAGAATAGTCGGACAGGAAAATCTATTAACAAACGATAATGCATTTGTGATATGATGTGTGGATCTCGAATTGGATTGTTTTCTCATATCATAACAGACAATTGACTTCCATCGAGCCCGTATACTCGATTCGAGTGACGGCGTTGATGAAGATGATAATTATTTTGTTAAGGAAACGTTTGTATATCTATTTATAAAATAGCACAAATAGCTTATTTGGTTGAACCTCTGGATGAAGATCTTAAGGTTACCGTTTCGATTTCCGGTCATGATATCCGCTTTATTTGTTGGTAATTAATTATTTACTATTAGTGCAATATTTTCCATTTCTAAAATAATATAAAGTACGCAATGTATTTGTTAGCTTTACACAAAATTGTGAGTGATAGACAGACATACAGACAGACGGACAAAATACCTATTTATATAAGATATTTCAATCTAAATCATATTTACATTACAGAAAATGACAACGTGAACTAACATACTGCGAGACGCAACCAAAATTGCGTACGTGTAATTGTTAAAAACACAACAGTGCTCTCTTATGTGAAAGCATATTTGGTAAACAATGTGACGTCTCCAACCATTTTCAATCATTAAATACGAACAGAATCTTATAACTTATCGAAAATATGCACATATTACAACGACGTGCACTATTATCAATACAAATTATACACCTCTTCTTAGACTGTTCTTAATCTGGCTGTGATATTACTCCTGTATTCCGAAATATATGGGGATGTTACTTGATAGACATAGTCTTATACATAACCACACAAAGTAAAACATGTTTTTGTATCCGGTGTTCATAAAGCCTATTCATTGTAACGCTTTGTGGTGATTATACCATTACTAAAATGGCCGGATATTATTGAATGGTGATGAAACAAAAGTAGTTATAAGTTAATGACTGGAAGTTAGTGAGCAGGCCAGGTAGATTCCAGTGTTTATGTGTTTAACATACTTTCAGATCTGAATAAAAATATTCTATTTTTTACTGAATTCATGGTACAGTTTATGTATAATGAAAAAGACAAATAAAAGATACTGATATACACTAAATCACCGGAAAATTAAACGAGCAATCAAATATATTTTCGGATTTAATCAATTATGTTGGTGTCTAATAATTATGAAAATAGTATTTGTGTACTAAACTAGGAAATTTAACCGGTATTTGTATAGTTGATATAATTTAAATTAATGCATGACCATGGGATATATCAATGTTTGTATTGAAGCAACCATCAACATGAAATAAGTATCAATTACATGTTGCTCCCCCGATTTATAAAATCGGGGGATATGTGTTGAGGCATTTCTGTCAGTCCGTCCATCCGTTCGGATTTTTCTCCGCAACCCTCCGTTGAATTTCTCTGAAATGTTGCATGAAGTTTTAACTTTGGTCAGGTTAGAAAGTAACATTCTCCGATATTTGAAAAAACATCTGGTTAGCCCCCCACTGGGTCAAAAGGCCCCGAAATGACAAAATATGACATTTTTGGCCCCATAACATTTCATCCATCAATTCAATTTCTCTGAAACTTGGCCAAAATGTAGAGGCAATTATTACTAATAGAAAATAAGTATCGTTGACATTGGAAACAAATCTGGTTCGCGCCCCCAGGGGGTCAAAAGCCCCTTAAAATTGCAAAAAAATGAGCCTTTTCTCCCATAACGTTTGATCCATTCATTCAATTTTTTTAAAACTTTGCCAAAATGTGGAGGCAATTGTTCTGGATATAAAACGAGCATCCTTGACCTCAGAAAAATTCTAGTTCGCGCCCTTAAGGGGGTCAAAGGGGGGTCAAAAATGCCCCAAATTGCCCAAATTTATTGCATTTTACACTCGCCACATCGAGTCACATACAGAGGGGGAGCACACATGCGCGGCTTGTTGCATTTAATATTTAGCGATATTTATATCCTGCCAATGTGAATGGTTCAGCAAGGAACTAACATAGGTGCATACGAAATTGTTCGTATAATTGGTCACATCAAAATAATATGTTTATACGTCATTTGTTTTCAATTAAATAGTTTTTCATGTGTATACACATATGCTATTATTAGATGATATGTTATAGTGTTTATATATTTTCACCATTTACTTCAACAGTGCTTTATACGTGAGTAGAGCTTAGTAGTAAATGTATGAAAATATATTCATGGCAATTAAGCAACCCAAACTCATTGTTGTTTTATCGCTGCATGAAATTTCAGGTTATATATATATATATATATATATATATATATGTGTGTGTGTATGTGTGTGTGTGGGGGTGTGCGTGTATATATATATATATATATATATATATATGTATATATATATATATATATATATTTATAACAGTACCTAACAATGAATTAAAACTGTCAGTGTAACATCATCTAACTTGAGGTATGTCTGTTATCCATGATATCGGTAAAGGAATATGAAGTATATCGCTAAGAGATGTGTCGTGACGTAATACACAATGTATTGATGTAGCAGAGTGAGACGGGACAAAATAAAGACTATCCCCTCCCAATTATGTATGTGGCAGACATGTTGAGAGAGACGTTTGCCCCTATCTTACAGGAGGCAAGTTCGGCGAATATTTATATGGTGTAATTTCATAAGATGCATATAAAAGGTTTAAATAACTATAGATTTGAAATAGTTTCCACACAATAACACATCAAAAAACATAAATTAATATTGATCTAATAAAAAGAAATATATTATAAAATATGTATTTGTATTCCTATATTTAGACGGTCTTAAAATATTATCAGCTTAATGTTCCGTCTCTGTTTGTATATAAAATAATGGTTGTGTTCATAGTAATTGCTCGACTTAACTCCAATTCCTGGGACACCTGTAGTACATTCACAGCACAGATTCGCCTAGCTACAACAATAAGAACATAATGCTATTTCGTATTGTTGTAATTAAAGGGAATCTTCAACACAGTTTCTCCCTTAGAAAATCCGATATGTAAAACAAAATACCGCAAGCCGTTTCCCAACCCACTACAATCTGATCATATGCAAGTCCAATGTAAGAAAATACTTGTTTACACGTCGTCTATAATAATCAAATCTTCTTAAATAATTGTCGGCCCATCACAATCATTCTAAAAACCGCCTCAGGGTGGCGATCATTGTCTAAGTGACAATCATTTTAGCACTAATCCTCTAGTTGCTTCAGTGCTTAATAAGCAATGCCTTATATCTAAAAATGAATAGATTTATCGTAAGACTAAAATATAAGCTACATTTATAATTTATACTAATTTATTAATAACAAAGGAAGGATAAAACATAAATAAGCGAACTTGTAAAGCATGTTTCCCTTGCCCCTCTTCACAATAGACACGTCAGAAATAAATACAATAGAACACAGTAAACGGCAAATGGGAATATAATGATGTATTTTAGATTACGAAAGTGACAACATGTTTATATTTAGTAACTATTGGAATATATTAAAGAAATAATAAACTTCTAACAGTAAATCTTTACGCGCAATGACTGATATGTGGTCAGGACCAGTTTGCTTTCGTTTTTCATAAGTTTGGACAATGCTGGGCAGATATATGCATATCACATATCTTTTTTGGAGCATTAGTATTACATACTGAACATACTTTTCTCTGATTGCAAAAGGCTGCAATCTACAACAAAATAATTTGTTAATAAAGTGGCTGCCTTGCTAGATAATGGGAAAATGATATTGACTTAAATTGTATTTTATGAATGAATCGTAGGCGACGATATTCATATTCAAAAAGTATACAAAAGATGTCAATATCAAATTAGTTAGTCGCTACGACCGCGGACATATATGCGGGTCAATACACAATACACGATATAGATAAAATGTAATAGTCATAAAACATATAAAATAAGTATTGATATATATTCACACAATTGACGATCACCAATCAACTATTAAATGATGTTGGGCACACTAAACTATATTACGAAACATTGAAATATCTTTCTTTGATGTTATTGGCACGGTTATGATCGGTGAGCTGGTTCTCATATTTTCTCCCAGTAGTTTCATCATAACCAAATGTTTTGATCAACGAAACATCCAATAAATGATATCGACTTTCACAGTGAACCATACGCATCGACTCCATTGTCTTGTCAATGTTTTAGTCATAAAAGACACAATACGCTGATCATTCATAACGCTATAATAACCAGCAGGTCATCATTTAGTCTGACCTTTTTGTTTTATTCTAGCCTACCAATATTAATGTAAAGAGAAATCTGCTATTAAATAGATGTATCAAAGTTCATCATCCAGAGTTGAAAGTATGAACAGTATTAATAGATGAAAGAACTCATTGTGAAAAATGATTAATCTTCTATTAATGGTTTAATAATTTACAAGATGTAATGTTGATTCGCAATGTTGACGTTTTACTGTGCAATCTATATCTGCGCCTTTGCGAATAAACAATTGAGACAAAAAAAACATTGAACTTTCATAATATGTATAAACCGGGTTAAATTACACAACATCAATAACATTTATTCGCGTCGGTTACGGAGAAGGTTAGTTGTTGACGTGTAATGTGACTTATCTTTATTTGTCAATTTTCTTATCTTTTTTGTTTTTGCTGGGAATGCCAGGCATTCATCTAGTATTTTAAAGATTACAGCCGAGAGTTATATTTAAGATTGTAGCGTTTTCTTTAATCTATTCACTACTGGGTATATTTGCCAGGTAGTTTTGTATAATGATTTCTAATTCACCCGGTCGCCGATTCTAGTTTATTTTCATGTTTCACATAATATCTTGATATTTCGTTTTAATCTTACTCTCGGCTCTGTTTACGCCATAATCATTAGCAACACTGATTTCGACAAGGGTTGCTACTTCCTCCATCGTGTCTCATATAACTATAACAGTTTTAAAAGATTCGTTTTCTCGCTATTTTTCGGATTTGTTTTTGGTAAGGATTACATTTTTGTTTTTTGTAAGGATTGTATAATCATAGCGCATGGACTATTTCTTATTTATCTTTTGGAAATGTTGGTTAGTTTGTACCGGGAATGGGCTGTTAAATATGTTGTTTAATGATTCAGTTCGCGTACTATCAGAGAATGTCAGACATACGGGTGAGCCTGGCAGTTTGTCCTAGCTAAAATACTTTTTTTAAATTAAGCACACGTGTGGTTTATACTGCTGCAAAATCTGTTAATTGCTCGATATTTACAATTATTTTAAACATGGGTCATTGAAGTATACAAATAAGCAAATAATTAAGTAAAGCCCGATTTTGCTTTGTTCAATAATGCAATTCAAAATCTGTTGAAGAATGGTCAATTTATGAACCAGATACATATTATAATGTTATCATATTTTCAATACAATAAAATATATTGTAATATATTTTGTCTTACTTTTAGTATCGGGCACTGTTACGTTCAGTTAGCACAAACAATTACGCTTACGAAGAGTTATATTGTACACACCGTGACATTATACGTGAATCCCCTTTATTTTCCTACTGTATGCTACTTATCTATAATACATAAATACGCATGTGTCGCTTTAATGATCAATGTGTATCTCAGAAATTATAAATACAAACGAAACAATATACGATACATTGCAAATGAGTTCCTATATACTTGTCTTCCACCGAGTTTAAATGTAGATACAAGGCCTGTTTTTATATAGTATGGGTCGCAAATGAACCAAGACCAGACAATCTTAATGAGCCAAAGAAAAACAAGTTCGCATGTCAAGAAGGACTTCTCTTCCAGTGGCAAAACTACCAGATAGTACGCCTGTATTTCAGCTCGAACACCAAGAGAAGACAAATCTAGCTGTTTCAATCTAGTTGTCTTCTACTTAACGTATTCTCAATTATCAAACAAATCAGAAAATAATGCATTAAAATGTGTATTAAATTATGAAAAAGCTATTTTTATTTAACTACTGTTAATTCTCAATACTATTTGATATTTAAATGATCTGATGAAGATAATGAATTAAAATTGGTCGCACGAGTAATTGTTTCATCTATCAATATTACACCAGGTCATGATGTTAGCTTACGTCTATACAGTAAGGCAACATGAATAAAATAAGTTTGTCAAGTAGCTGATGTAAAGTAATAATATATACGGAAGTCTAATCCATGTTGGAAAACTATTTGAAATGTGGAATTGAGTATTTTTTCTTGTTTAGGTAGGTTTTATTTACATAAATGCAAACACGATATGAAACACATTTCTCTCATTAGAATATTGTCAAGTAAGTCGCCGAACAGTAATTTAAGGAGAAAAAAAGAACGCATGTCTACAATTTAGTTCGAATATTCATTTACAAAACCTGCAAAAATCAAAGTAATATCAAATAACCATATATGAAAACAATGTATCTGAAATGTAAACTGCTTCAGCAAATAAATACCTTACATCGTTGTCACAAACGATTTCGGATCATCGAAAGAAGCACAAATCAAACACACCGAATACTATAGTGTTAAAATTTGTTCAGTTAAATAATATTAATACATGTGTTTTACTGGTATCAATTATACATATTCTCACATATTTAAAAACTCTAGCCTTAATATCAATTGCATCACTAATCATAAACTCGATACAACATAACATTAAAACAACATAGTGGGAACCTCTTTAATTACAAGGATAAAAGGTGAACAGACACTAAAACTTAGATTAAATACAATACGCTGCATGCTCCTACTTTCGTGCCTGGTAACAAACTACTTGATAATGTACTGCTACGAAAGACGGCACACTTTAATAAATATTAATTATACTTTTCGTTGAAAATATTATCACCAATTTAAATGTTAGGAAAAATGAATAGTATACACTATTTGCAGCGAAAATCTTGTGTCCACATGTGCTTTAATTTATGTCAACATTTTTGCTGTGTCCATTTCATAAAATGTTTAATAGTCGAAAGAATATGTTTTGTTATTTCTGACTAGATGGAGGGAATTTTCATTTTCTGGCCAAAAATGTCCGAAAAGTTGCATAAAGTTTACGCCAAATAAAGTATTGTTTTTTTTACTGTGAACCTTCTTAGTTTTTTCGTAGTTCTCTTTACAATAATCTCGGTAACAATCTCATTCCAGAATTTAATTTTTTTTACCAGTAACCGTTCTGGCTATTTTGTTGGTTCTTAGCATGGTCGGTGTTCCCAACTTTCTCTATGTATTCATTCTGATAATCGGCAAGTCTCAACCAGAATTAATTTGTACATTTACATTTTTATTTAGGATATTTACCTGAACATATGTTCTCATAATTCTACCGCCATGTTTGTTCGCTTTCATGGATTTCACCCGAGTTTTATTTCCGTTATTCGTTCTGCAATGTGAACTCTTGTGTCCGACTTTTGTACAGGTTAAGTTGGTATGAAAACGATAGGGGCAATCGCTTACTAAATTAAGGTAACAACAGGAAAAACATGGGTTCTGCGTGTATCTTGTTTTTATAGGGCTGGCTTGTTTGTATATGGGCGTTAAAATCCATGTTTGCTTTTGAAGTGTGTTTAAGGGAGAGTTGAATTTTGTTTATCAAATCACCTTTCTTATGTGTGCAATGACAGAATCTTCAATGTCTTTCGAATCTTGTTTAACACTCATATACCTCTGGCAGTCATCTTGTAATTTCTGTAATGTTAAATTCGGTTAACTTTCATATTTATTTAGAACTTAACGCCTGATTTTAGCGTATTTTCCTGATACCAAACTTTGTACGGAAATTAATCATTATAAGTTAACAACAATAAGTTAAGCTAATTTGACAACGTATCGGTGTGTATTAACGATTGATGCGAATGTTGAATACTCTGCACGGTCTTTCTTGACTTGATTCAAATACTTCCAGCTTTTGTGAAACAAAGTAGTATTGGACTAAATTATTCAGTTAAATGTTTAACAACGTCGAGGCAAAATGAAATCCACGAATTAGTATGTTCGCTGGTGACTAATTTTCTTAGAGTCTGCTCAATTTTTACAATTTATTTAATATAGATCCTTATATCTCCTGAAATCCGACGCAAAGGTGTTATCATCATCTGTTGAATAAGTGAAATTGTCAAGTGCACTCTAAAGGGTATTCTGAGATAAAGTATTATAGTTTTCGTTACTTTGATTCCTAACTGATATTTTTTTGTATTAATACTTTAATATTTTCGGCGGTTTCTCTGTTTTGTTCAAGAAGTTTCTTATTTCATACTGGCCATCTTTCTCCCGTCTTTTGTAGCCTGTCGTGGGTTTTCGTTTTAGATGTTTTCTTCCGTCTATTGTATCATGTCGTCGGCTTCTTTTTTGTTCATAGAAGTATTTTATTCTGCTGTGGGGTAATGTTTAGAAATCTACTTCAGAGTCTCGTTACGGTCACATTTGATATTTCACCATTACTAGAATAGTCGATTTAAACAGTCAATGCTCGAACTAGGATCTTTGAGAATACTGCTTTTGAGATATTCTTCCTTATGTATAACGCCTGTTAAACGTACTCTTAGTTGTAAAAGTAGAAATGAATTATAAACGTTTTCTTTGTTGTCGAACAAAAAAAAAACTATTTTCTTTGTTTTTTACGCTTTTCACGTAACTGTAGAATTAACAGTCGGCACTTAAGCCAACAGAGAAGAACACATCCGTTTTAATGTGTTTCCTCTCAGTAGTAGGATTATCAACTGTTAAAAAGAAAAACAGATAAACTCATGTATTCTCTTCTTGACACAAAATTAACAAAAACGGAATAATAATAAAAGTGTTTTACTGATCTTTCTACAATGAGATAAAAGAAGTTTGTATTTTTCAGGTTTTTCTTCTCCACCGATAAACCCGGTTATTGGAACTAGAACCTTATCTAGTTAATATTTTGTCGCCAGTTGTAGCGTCGATTTTAATGTTGTTGTGTGGCCGGTATGAGTTCGAATACCTCGTCGTCAGTTGTTGTGGCACTGTAAAATGGTGCCGGAATGTAAAAACGAACTCAGAGTTTAGAAAAAAAAACAGTATATTAAAGAAAAATGATACAGCAGAGAAACGACTGGTGGTACATCAGTCCTGATTACCAGAACGATAGAAAACAGTTATCAACGGGTGCTCCTACTATTTATGGTAATTGGAAAAGACAAAAGTTCGTTATAGGGAAGGTACAATAACATATATATATATATATATATATATATATATATATATATATATATATATATATATATATATATAATTGTGATGCGTAATTAACTAATTTTGTACAAAGCAAATAATTCTCATGCAAACACTGGGAAACGTAGGTCATAGATGTATGTATTATAGAATATTATGTTATTTATTAGTTACAGTCGCTATATTAGTTAGCGTCTTAGCAGTATCAATAAAATAATAACTAGTATTAGCACTAGTTTTTGAAATAGTTATAATTGTACTTGTTATAATAATAGTAAAATATGTTTAATTTGTTTTCAAATGTGGGAGATGCAGATTTTCGTTCTTCTAGCTGTTTATTAAATATTTTCGATATTTCATATACTCATTATACTATGATGAATTCATTGGATAAATACTAGGTCTAAATATTCTGAAATGTTATATTGTACAATACTAAGTTAAGTAGCCATATATGTAGTATAGTGTGTTCTTTAGTTATCGGTGGACATGATAGCATCGTGTTAATTGTTCATGGGTAAGGATATTGATGAACAATTTGACTTTATTAAATCCTGTTTCGGAGGTATGTCGTATGATGGTTTCGACAATATACAAAATGTAAGGTGTGTTTTCAGTTTTACTTTGCAAAAGGTGTATCTGAAAATAAGTTGTTCTTATCTTGTTCGCAAAGCTCGCTCTGATCTATTAGTAGGGTATTTCTACACGTTATAACATTTAACATTATTTACACATATTTTACCCTTACATTTATAGGGCATACTGAAATCATCTTTTGAGAACGAATAGTAAAAACCGTTTCATGTTGTTCATGTTAGGGTCATTTGAAAATAGAGTGATTGTAGAACCCATTTAAGACACTTGATGTCTTTCTATTCCCAGAAATTAAAATAACGTATAGCAAAGAAGAAAAAAAAAATATATATGCAGTGTACGGTGTAGAGTAGTTAACGAAAATTACTTTACAATAGCGATTGGAAAAATTACGAGCTGGCATTTCATTCATAAACCATCTAGGAAAACGACGTATTACACATGATTACCAAATAAAATAGCAACTGAAAATAACCTACATGACACAAAACAAGAATGACCGAAACGCTTTACATATCAACATCCACAAGTAATATTCAAATGCTTAAATATTTAATGGCATCTATCTTTCTGCATTTTATTTCCTTTAACATTCCGCCAGAACTTTATAGACAGACTGATTAATGGTATGTGTATGTTATTTGAGATGCGTGTAGGAAATCGTGGTTTCATTTATGAAATTATTTAATATGTATTTGCCCTTAAATCTTATAATTTAAAGTTATCCATTAAGACATAACATACACAGTGAGTTAAGGGGTCCACATGTCTTGGCTTTATTTATTTTACACAATTACTGTTAAATCTCACACCTTACTTCCGACTTTGGTTTAAGCCTGCTGAACGGATGTATCGATTCTGTTTACAATAAAGGTCACCTATCTACTTGAGCGTACGCGTGTTTATATGTGCATGTATTTATAAGTCAATATGTGGGCACACACACACACACACACACACATATATATATATATTATAAATATATATATATATATATATATATATAGTTATTAAATATGGTGGGAAAAATATATTCTAGTTTTGTTAATTTAGTTTCGTGTGGTGTACACGTGTTTCTTAAATATGCGTTTATATATATATATATATATATATACATATATATATATATATATATATATATATATATATATATATATATATATATATATATGGGAAATAAAAAAGGAAAAACCAAGATATATATTTTAAAAAAATATTCATCAACGTGTCGGCTT
Source organism: Sepiola atlantica (assembly GCA_963556195.1). NCBI lineage: Eukaryota > Metazoa > Mollusca > Cephalopoda > Sepiida > Sepiolidae > Sepiola > Sepiola atlantica. The sequence goes on along the minus strand of OY744515.1, from coordinate 236,684,779 downwards.
GATTTGTAAGACTTCCTCAGGATGATAATTTTAAGAAAAATGTCATGCAAATACATCGAAATATTGTCCCATATACCCCCTCCCCGACCCTCTTCTTTCTCCCCGCCTCTCAAAATCCATGCCACACATCACCCCGACAAAAACCTCAGCACCCCCACTCTTCCACCCTCAGACAAATTCACTAAGACTCCCCCTCCCTCTTTTTAACTCACAGCAATCCACATTCATTTCACTCTCTGCCACTGGCTTTTCTCAGCCCGTACCTTGGTCCATTGCTTTCAGCAGCCACGGCTATTACTTTTTATCATCGACCCATCATGTCAACGCAATATTTGGATGTACGTGCATCCCATTTTTCTCAAAAGTATTATCCTGAGGAAATCTTACAAATAAAGACGAAACGTTGATGAATATATATATATATATATATATATATATATATATATATATATATATATATATATATATATATATATATATATATATATATATATAGAAATATATATATATATCTTGTTATTTCTATTTTCATTTCCCATTACGTCGGATTACTCTCATCCTTCCTTTCTCATATATATATATATATATATATATATATATATATATATATATATATATATATATATATATATATATATATATATATATATATATTCTCTTGAAGATGTTTTGTGTCTTGTTTGTAGCCGTGGATTTGATAAACTGTTACCTCGAAGTGTCTAGTTAGAATATGTATATGTGGGTATATTCATTTATATATATATATATATTCATTTATATATATATATATATATATATATATATATATATATATATATATATATATATATATATATATATATATATTAACGTTAGATCATATTTGGATATACTCAAATAAAGAGAAAATAAAATAAATTCAAAATTTATATTTATAAAGTAACTTTCTTAAAATTGGTACCGAGAAAATCCAAAATATTATATAGTATGAAGTCAAAAAATATAAAATATTAAATGGTATAAAAGTGAAATGAATAGAAATAGAGAAAAATAGAGAGTACTAAATGAATGAATAATACATAGATAGAAATAAATAAAAAAATAATATAATTTGAGATAATATAAGAAACAAATACATTGAGAATAGAGAAAATAGAAGGAAGTAGATAGTATGTGTTAGATATGGGGATAATGGAAGAAGTAAAGAAAAAGGGAAGGGAAGAAAGAGTGAGAAAGACACGTGCAGATAATGTAGTAATGTCGATTGCTAGCTAGAGACGCGTCAATTCATGTTCAGTTGTTGTTAACTGTGCAGCGTGACACACTGTACAGTCTTGTTTTCAGTTTTGGTCGGCAATGATGGTGGTGGTAATGTAAGAGAGCTAGCACATTGGCTTATAATGTTGTTTACTTTTATTCTTAGCGTTTTACTGTTTTTAGTGTTTTAATGTAATCTTATTTTCATTAATTAATTCATGTTATAAATTTATTTTGTTCAGCCAACCAATAGTAATAATAATACAACTATTAATAATAATTATAATGATGATAATAATAAAAATAATAATATTGATAAATATTAATAGTAATTGTAATAATTATAGTAATAATAATTATAGTAATAATAATAATAATAATGATAATGATGATAATGATTACAATTTATGAAGCTTTTCCAAAGAAAGGAGATACAAGTTGATTGTATCTACCTTGAAAGGAAGGTGGTCTAGGTCTATTTAGTGGTGAACGTGTTGTGAACATGGAGGAAGTGTGTTTATATCCATATATTTCTGAAAGTAATTGGATGCTTCTTCATTAAGTGAAACGAGATAAACTATCTAGGACTGGAGTGAAAAAAATCAACGATAAGAAGGGAGAATGTTCTATAATTTGGAAAGCGTCTACACATTGCATTCTTTAAGAATACTACATTTACAGATAATGAAATTTGAACTAGATTGGTCAGGGGTTATCTACAAAAGATCTACCGTGAGCACTTTCATGGCAGTCCAAGCAACAAGACACCCGCCCTGGGTACATCAAACATTAGATTGACAGACTGCAGAATTACAGATATGCCGATTGTGTGATGATAGCGAACACATTTTAGCGCATATTGTATCTGAATGTCCAATGCTAGCAAAACATCAGTATAAAAAATGTCGCTCAGGGACTACACTGGAGTATATGCAAAGGGTATGAATTGGAACACAATGAAGATTCGTAGTAGCATAAGCAAGAACTTGTACAGGAGAACGATAATGTCAAACAGACTGTGTAGGTTTTTGAACATTCCAACCCCGACTTAATATTTCTAAACAAAAACACGAAAACAAGCTCAATCATTGATATGGTCAGCTCCTTCGATACCATAATGCATGAGAAAGAACACATGCCCTGTTATACTATTTGTTGTTATTTTGCAATTTTGTTGTAAGGGATATTCTGTTATGTTTGTGCAGTTCGAAGTCTTAGTTGTTGTTGTTGTTTTTCTTTCACTATTTTTGTTTCTATTAAAAATGGTATTGCTATGTTTTTAATAAGGTATTTTAAGTGATCGCCACAACCGTAGCTTTGTTTAAGATGGACACCAGACTAAATTTTGTCTCGTTGCACAGTAAAATCGAAACAGAAATTCACGCATCGAGCTGTATGTGTATTTTTAGCTGTTTCCCTGTTTCCCTCTTTCTTTACCTTCTCCACTCTCCCCTCTCTCAACCATGCACTTACTTCTACCCTCTGTTAGATATATCCTCAATGAATGGATTTCTCATTTTATATCATATCATATTATTTTATTTCATGCCTATGAATCTATTGATTGGTTAATCTCTATTTTTCTGTCTTGTTATTTTTCTTTCTTTCTTTTTATTCCTATTTTATTCAAGTGTATACTTTATATTGTTTGACTTTATATCATATAATATTAGTGGTGTTGACGGCCTCGATTAAAATCACGTGACTTTCAAAGTTGTAATTTTAAATTTATTTTATTTTCTTCACATGTCATCTGATCCAAATACGATCAAACGTTAAGATCTAATTTTAACTCTGTCTGATGAGATCTCATTTTATAACAGCTGTTTATCGATAAAATCGACATGCCAGTGTCGCCGATTTTGTAGATGGGTGTGTGACTAAACACATAAGAATATATAAAAGCTCTATTTGATATTGAGCTATTTTAGGCCCTGTTGACATTATTTTAATTCCTATCATGTGGATGTTTACCTTGCCTTGATTATTATTATTATTATTTTCTGCTCCAATACTGTCGAGCACTTTCTAACCAGCATACATGAAACAACATCAATGTTAATACCATCCTAAAAGACATTTCGACTACAAGCGAACAATGTTAGTTTCTAATACTCAATATGAAGAAGGAAGAACTTTAGAGAATAATGAAATGGAAAGCGAACTTTTATCTGAAAAGATCTACATGCAACGAATCTATAGATTACTATGGATTGCAAAACCAAGGTGCGGCCCCCTGTGTTGAACAACTTAACGAGTTTTAAAATGACTTAAGAAACAAGTTGGATAAGTATGTTAAATCACAAACATGAATTTCAGAAAAGACTAAACAAAATTGTTAAGGAAATTAACAATTTAAAATGAATACTGGGCAAAGCTGATTAAACTCGAAACTTCTACAAAGTAACCACACAAGAATTTGATAAACTACTTGACCATAACATCATTAACACTACAGAAAATGTAACCTGGATTTACTTAAACGTATCTACATAAAAAGTTAATCAATTATCAATAAACTTAAAATTAGCGATAAAATAAGTAAACAAAGGGAAAATGATGCATATCTTTTTTCAAAGATAAAGCATAAACAGCCACTAGACTTATACACCCCACACTATAAAAAATTTTGGAAAATTCGTAAAACATATTAGAAAGAGAGAAGAGTCAAAATATTTTACTAACTAAATCAGTGAGTAATCATAACTGAGACTATAAACATAATCAATTATTACCCCTTCAATATCTAAATCACTTTTAAAAAATGTTATTGATTTTACCACTCTCCTCTCTGATATTATTGAAGAGGAAATCAATATCCTGAGAGAATGTAGAAATGCAGTGATGATCTGTAACGAAAACAATGAACTAAAAACAATCAATTGGGGTCGTTTGATGTATCAATAGGCTTTCTAGATTTAGCTGAATAAACAACCTAGTTGGACTCCACATTCTATTAAACCTCACTAAAGGCATACATATAGCAGACATAGTATTATATAAATATGATGACTAATAAGTGGTAAAAACTCAAATGGGCAGAAGTGTGAAAGAGTGAATACATTATTCTCAGAGCGATGAAAAATAGTTGATCTTAAGGTGGAATATTAAGATAGTTAACTTCTTAGATGGAAAAATTACCTTTAATAAAAAACGTATACACCAGATACAAAATATATTTGTAATTCAATGTATTCCTATTTACTCTATAATTAAATCTATTCTTAAGTCAATTGAAAAGAGAATCAGCAGTAACTCTTCTAATGGAGAAACCTTAAACATACATAAGATGTTTTACAATAAAACCATAAAAAGCGGATACATCAACACAAAAATAAAGTATATCAAACTTAGAACGCCCAACAATTAACGAACTAATAGAAGTATGACGAAGTATCTGGTGTACACCACCATTTAATCACAAAGTTAAGACTAAACTAGGTAGGAGATTTCATAGATTTAAGTAACCTACACGTTCCACTCAATAATAGACCACCTAAAATCTTTAATTAAACAACTCTTAAATTAAGCTACGATTTTGGGGAAAACTTAGAAAAATTCAAAAACATAACAATAAAATGTTAAATAGCTAATCAAATACTGAAACAAAAAAAACAACAAAAACTCAGACTTGATATTACAAAAACAAAAAAAAAATGGATTTACATTACAACAAAATTGCTAAATAACCCAACTAGTATACAAGGGCACAATTTCAACAAAGGAATCCAAACCGAGAAACATATGTTATACGCATCGCTGGTAATACGTTCAAAGAAATATATATCGGCCATAACAAGCTCATTCAATAATTGGGTGTCACTCTCTAGTGGGGACTACCCCGCACTAATCAATCACGAACAGTGACTTATAACACTATTAGAAACAATTCCAGTGAACTCACCAAGTTACGTATGCCTAACTGGAAAACTTGAGATATTTAGATTTAGTTATAGGGCTAAACTCCTGAACAAGAAAAGAGACCTAGATTGAATGTAGGCACAATAGATCACACCTTCTCAGTAATTTACATATAACATCTCAAACCAATGTTGCCATCTTACGATAGATTTAAAACCAAAATACTATAATGTTAAACCCTCACACATCATCTTATCGTATCTACTAACTGTCCCAGCATAAATTACTCCCAACAGCATGCACACACCAGGGCCTCCATTAGTAAAATGGAGTGTGCTTATCCACAAACAATAATTAGACAACATAAATATCCATTAATACCATATTTATACAATGCTCGATGTAATAATTATATGCAATCTTCTATCAAATAAGAACTATGATCAGAATGCATTACTAATTGTGACAATGAAAGCTATAAATAGCATTACTAATTGAAAATTATTATTAGTTGTAGTAGAGGTAGTATTATCATTACTATTGCATTATTATCAGTATTATTATAACAATTAGTATCATTATTATTATTATTATTATTATTATAATTTTTATTATTTTATTAAAATATTTTTTATCATAATACTTTATCATTGTTATAATAACCATTATACTAATGTTGTTATCATTATCATTATTAGTATCATTTTTATGATCATCATTTACTATTGCATTGTCAATTATCGTATTAAGTAAACTAATTTATGAAATAAATTAATTACTTGCAATTTTATGAAATAAAAAAACTAAAACACATTAAAAAACTAAGAATATAAAAAAAACTAAATAAGAACCCTATGTGTTTACATGCGCATTCCAACACACACTACCATCACTATCATTTCCGACCTAAAGTTAAAACCAGACTGCAAATTATGTCTCGTTGCACAGTTAAACACATAAACAGCAATTGACGCTTCTCCAGCTAACAATCAACATGGAGTTGCATATGTCTTTCTGACTATATATTCCCTTCTCTCATTCTTTACCTTCTCCCATCTCCCCATATCCACCACTCACTTCCTTCGACCACGTGGTTATCTATCAACATTGAAGATATTTCTAATGTTATCTCATATCATATTATTGCATTTAATTTGTGTCTATTAAGTAATATCTTTTTTCTCTCTATTTTTCTCTCTCAACATTTATTTGTCTTTCTTTATTTTTATTCTATTTCCTTCTATGTGTTATTTTATATTTTATATCATTTAACATTCTATTATATTATATTTTTTATTTGATCGGTATAATTTTTTCCAAATTTTATATTAAATTTATTTTCTACTCATTTCATTCTTATCCAAATATGATCTACGGTTAAGATCACATTCTAACTTTGTCTGATGAGATCTCAGTTTATTGCAGCTGTTAATCGAAATAATATACATGTCAGTGTTTCCAAGGGTATGCATGCCTGTGTAAAAAACATAATAATATATATAAATTAAATTTTCATATTGATCTCTTTTCATAAGCCCGATTGATACTTTTGATTCTTATCCGATGGATATTTATCTATGCCTGGATTAATTTTATTATATATATATATATATATATATATATATATATATATATATATATATATATATATATATACATGCATATAGATATCCATATATATATATATATATATATATATATATATATATATACGAAATATATATCTATACGTATCTATATACGTATATATGCATATATATATATACATATATATATATATATATATATATATATACATATATATATATATATATATGTATACATATGTATATGTATATAATAGCAGGCGTTTATTTATGTGTATATGTATGGATGGGTTCACTTTAATTTTTATATTGACGAACGTGTAATGTCGAACATGTATCTAGATTATAAGAAGAAGCAGACACTATGAAAAGCCGACTGAGATAAAGGAATAATTTTAGATGCGCAATAAAGTGTAATCATGTATTGATAAGTACTCAATCAAGTAAAAATCATGAAAATTGTGAAGTTTCGTCAACATATATGCATATACGCACAAGTGCACGACTGCATACGTCTGTAAATATAAAGTGATGTAGTGGAATAAAGATAAGTACGGCGTCTGAGCAGGTACATGCCATGAATCCTTCACAATTGAATCCCTCTCAGTGTCAAGAAAAACAGCATTCAGGAGTGTAATACTTCTATGTACACAGTGTTGATAAAATGATCTGCAGAACCTGGGGTTTGAATAAAGTTGTCGCTTAAACATAAAAACACGTATTAAACCAATAATATGTGCAGAAATAAACAAAAATACTATATTTACTCAATATATATATATATATATATATATATATATATACATCTAAATCCAGATATATATTACTCATACTATTGATATTATTATAATTATTATTATTATTATTATTATCATTATTATTATTATTATTATCATTTACTCACTAGGAATTCTCACACAGGTAATCAGAGATATGTGCAGAAATAAACAAAAATACTATATTTACTCAATATATATATATATATATATATATATATATATATATATACATCTAAATCCAGATATATATTACTCATACTATTGATATTATTATAATTATTATTATTATTATTATTATTATTATTATTATTATTATTATTATTATTATTATTATTATTATTATTATTATTATTATTATTATTATTATTATTATTATTATTATCATTTACTCACTAGGAATTCTCACACAGGTAATCAGAGATTGCTCACCGACAACCGGTGCTGTCCTTTGTACAGTTCCAATGATTCCTTTTTGAACCCTTTATTATTATTAACTGAAGATTGCGTAAGCAGGAAACACCGACGTCTGTATTTAAAAATAATAATAATTAATTATTATTATTATTATTATTATTATTATTATTATTATTATTATTATTATTATTATTATTATTATTATTATTATTATTATTGGTGGACTAAATATGGGGTAAGCACTGTTTTTCCGTTTTGGAAATATGATGTAATGAAATAAAATATACGCTAAAATATAACAACATTCTGGATTGAGTTGCTAAGAAAAACACTTTTTTAATTCTTCTAATTTGCCTCAATGTTAATTAACCGAAAATTTGAGCCATTTCTATAATAGCTATCGCCGATTCAAATGAAAAACAATTCTTAATGTGCATGTGACAACGTAGGGAACGGTTTCATTTGTCTTTGAAGTTTATTGCAATAGGTTTCTTCTTACACCCCGTAAAGACGTACGAAATGTTGAAAATAAATAATAGGTTACTTGTTTAATATAGTCTATCCAGATTGTAAAGAAATTTATTTTTATTAATGCAATGATATTTTTTAACGAATATATCACAGTTTATCAATTTCCGATGGATATCTAAGCAGAACAAAGAGCGGTAATAGTAGTCACTATATATATATATATATATATATATATATATATATATATATAAATACACATTTTTAATAACACTGAGTGTTTTTTCTTGATAAGCTGTTTTTTTCAATTTATCGTATAGGTCATTTAGTATTTCGGTAAAATTGGTGTATGCAATATATGTGGGTTTCTCATCATTTTCTTTGTCATCTTTAAGAAAATTATACATGCCACCAACGGAACGTGCATGCACATACTCGAAACACTAAATGGACTATTCGGAAAATTAAAACAATGAACAAACGTGCTATCATGAAAACAACCATTCCGTATTATGTAATAGTGTTCGTCTGAATGTAAATATGCTGCCTAAGTACACATTATATATATATATATATATATATATATATATATATATATATATATATATATATAAATATATATATATATATATATAAATATATATATATATAAATATATATAAATATATATATATATATATATATATATATATATATATATATATATATATATACCTCCTCTGCAGAAAGTTACATAAGGTCATGTTAATTTTGAAATTCGACCGAACTATGTGAAGTGCATTCTGGCCGAAAAAATAGGCATGGGCTGTCACGTCGATGCTCAATAGACTAACTCATAATCAGAGATTAGGTAAAGCCTGGGTGTGTAGACCTCTTCAATCTGAACAGAACTATACCTCAGCACGACAGCAACAAATTCAATGTCTAACACATTGGCTCGACTGGTACGAACAATACTTACAATCATGTTCTACGATAATTTCCGATTATTACTGTTTTTTGGTTTTATATTCTAGACTAATGACTTTGCAAAAATAAAACATTAGCATCTCGCTTACAAAACTAACTGAATTTCATAAATACATAGTTCTTTAGACTGGTGTTTCATAGTATCATTCATGTTATTGAAATGTATGGAAACTATCGATGATATGGTAAATGGAAATCCTTTGAATGATGTTATGTTGATTGGAATCTGTTTACTTCTTTGGCTATAACTCATACATCAGCATGTTTCTGATCTTACGTAAGAAATACGTAAGGAGAAACATGTATAGCTGGGTGTTTCTGAAAGAACCAACAATAATCTTAAACCACGACGACGCAGTAGAATACTGTTTATCGGAAGCAGCAAGCCGGCAGCTTTGCAGTAAAAATAAAATAAAGCCGACGTTTATGGTTCCTAGCCCAGGGCACCCAGACAAATGTATTGACCACATTTGAGTTTATAAACAAAAGCAGACCCCACAGATTTAGTATTACATGATAGAAGACTAAAAGTTCAATATACAAAACATGTTAGGATATACAAATGCTGTGCTCAATATAAGACACTTATACACACATACATATCTTATCTAGAAAGTTGTGTATCTATTTGTCTATCTATGTATCTCTCTCGATCTCTCTCTTTATATATATATATATATATATATATAATCTAAAAAAGAGGGTGACTATTTATCAGATCCCTTCAGTGTACATAGAGTAAGATAAAACTGGCCTTGTGCCTAACCTCCTTGAAAGGAGGTAAATAAATACTCCAGTATTTTATTCAAACTATTAAGCTGTATGTATATATATATATATATATATATCTATATATATATATATATCTATATATATATATCTATATATATATATATATCTATATCTATATATCTATATCTATATCTATATCTATATCTATATCTATATATATATATATATATATATATCTATATCTCTATCTATATATCTATATCTCTATATATATATATATATATATATATATATATATATACATATATATATTGATATTGAGCACTTTTTATAAACCCGGTTAAAATTCTCTGGATTACCACCCGGTGGATATTTTTCACCTGGATCATTACCATTATTATATATATATATATATATATATATATATATATATATATATATATGTGGCTCAGTTATTAGGCCTAACCTATAAAATACATTTGGCAAAGCAGTACAATAAATACGGTCAAAAATAATCGTAAGGTTTGCATTCTGGCAAGAGTTATAATACGTCGTTCTTCTTAACTGAATTGTTTACTTGGTTAGGTTAATAATTATCACTATAGAAAATAACTCCAGTTCTTGTGGTGGTTGTTTAGGTGTCATTACGTCGACTGCCCTATGAATACATATGTTCGCTTTCCAAACGACAGTTCAAATCACACGTCGACCTCTTGCATTTCGTAAGTTCTGAGAAACGACAATACAGCTGTATGCATATGAACGGAGTAAATGTTCTCCTCGGCGTCTCTAAGTCAATCTCAGTTAAGGAGGAAGACTGAGGGACTCTTAACATGAGTAAATAGCTTTTCGTACATAAAAATCGATTCGGGTAGCCTCGAAATTGAGCGTGCACATATATAATCACTAATGCGTCTCGTTTAGAAGAAGCGCTGCTTCATATACAGTCGGCGACGATTCTGACTGTTTTTTTCTATAAGTACAAAACATATATATATATAATAAGTGTCAATAGAAAGCCCTTACAATGCAAGGTAGATTTTTTTTTTACTGTTGTCTTATATATTTCGGAGAAACACTCCATTTTCAAAGATGTATTTTTTTTTTAAATAAACAAACTTATAGTTTTGTTTATAGAAGAAACGTCTTGTTGGTCTGACGTATTTATCCGCTCTGTGATGGTTGGCGGTAGTAGGAAGAAAGAACTGAAGCATCGGGCATGCTGGGAGTTATATTCAAATTATTTTCGTTCTTTTTTTTTAAGCATTGGTGATAGGTAATAAGTGTCAATAGAAAGCCCTTACAATGCAAGGTAGATTTTTTTTTTACTGTTGTCTTATATATTTCGGAGAAACACTCCATTTTCAAAGATGTATTTTTTTTTTAAATAAACAAACTTATAGTTTTGTTTATAGAAGAAACGTCTTGTTGGTCTGACGTATTTATCCGCTCTGTGATGGAATTGGCGGTAGTAGGTAGAAAGAACTGAAGCATCGGGCATGCTGGGAGTTATATTCAAATTATTTTCGTTCTTTTTTTTTAAGCATTGGTGATAGGTAATAAGTGTCAATAGAAAGCCCTTACAATGCAAGGTAGATTTTTTTTTTACTGTTGTCTTATATATTTCGGAGAAACACTCCATTTTCAAAGATGTATTTTTTTTTTAAATAAACAAACTTATAGTTTTGTTTATAGAAGAAACGTCTTGTTGGTCTGACGTATTTATCCGCTCTGTGATGGAATTGGCGGTAGTAGGTAGAAAGAACTGAAGCATCGGGCATGCTGGGAGTTATATTCAAATTATTTTCGTTCTTTTTTTTTAAGCATTGGTGATAGGTAATAAGTGTCAATAGAAAGCCCTTACAATGCAAGGTAGATTTTTTTTTTACTGTTGTCTTATATATTTCGGAGAAACACTCCATTTTCAAAGATGTATTTTTTTTTTAAATAAACAAACTTATAGTTTTGTTTATAGAAGAAACGTCTTGTTGGTCTGACGTATTTATCCGCTCTGTGATGGAATTGGCGGTAGTAGGTAGAAAGAACTGAAGCATCGGGCATGCTGGGAGTTATATTCAAATTATTTTCGTTCTTTTTTTTTTAAGCATTGGTGATAGGTAATAAGTGTCAATAGAAAGCCCTTACAATGCAAGGTAGTTTTTTTTTTACTGTTGTCTTATATATTTCGGAGAAACACTCCATTTTCAAAGATGTATTTTTTTTTTAAATAAACAAACTTATAGTTTTGTTTATAGAAGAAACGTCTTGTTGGTCTGACGTATTTATCCGCTCTGTGATGGAATTGGCGGTAGTAGGTAGAAAGAACTGAAGCATCGGGCATGCTGGGAGTTATATTCAAATTATTTTCGTTCTTTTTTTTTAAGCATTGGTGATAGGTAATAAGTGTCAATAGAAAGCCCTTACAATGCAAGGTAGATTTTTTTTTTACTGTTGTCTTATATATTTCGGAGAAACACTCCATTTTCAAAGATGTATTTTTTTTTTAAATAAACAAACTTATAGTTTTGTTTATAGAAGAAACGTCTTGTTGGTCTGACGTATTTATCCGCTCTGTGATGGAATTGGCGGTAGTAGGTAGAAAGAACTGAAGCATCGGGCATGCTGGGAGTTATATTCAAATTATTTTCGTTCTTTTTTTTTTAAGCATTGGTGATAGGTAATAAGTGTCAATAGAAAGCCCTTACAATGCAAGGTAGATTTTTTTTTTACTGTTGTCTTATATATTTCGGAGAAACACTCCATTTTCAAAGATGTATTTTTTTTTTAAATAAACAAACTTATAGTTTTGTTTATAGAAGAAACGTCTTGTTGGTCTGACGTATTTATCCGCTCTGTGATGGAATTGGCGGTAGTAGGTAGAAAGAACTGAAGCATCGGGCATGCTGGGAGTTATATTCAAATTATTTTCGTTCTTTTTTTTTAAGCATTGGTGATAGGTAATAAGTGTCAATAGAAAGCCCTTACAATGCAAGGTAGATTTTTTTTTTACTGTTGTCTTATATATTTCGGAGAAACACTCCATTTTCAAAGATGTATTTTTTTTTTAAATAAACAAACTTATAGTTTTGTTTATAGAAGAAACGTCTTGTTGGTCTGACGTATTTATCCGCTCTGTGATGGAATTGGCGGTAGTAGGTAGAAAGAACTGAAGCATCGGGCATGCTGGGAGTTATATTCAAATTATTTTCGTTCTTTTTTTTTAAGCATTGGTGATAAGTAATAAGTGTCAATAGAAAGCCCTTACAATGCAAGGTAGATTTTTTTTTTACTGTTGTCTTATATATTTCGGAGAAACACTCCATTTTCAAAGATGTATTTTTTTTTTAAATAAACAAACTTATAGTTTTGTTTATAGAAGAAACGTCTTGTTGGTCTGACGTATTTATCCGCTCTGTGATGGAATTGGCGGTAGTAGGTAGAAAGAACTGAAGCATCGGGCATGCTGGGAGTTATATTCAAATTATTTTCGTTCTTTTTTTTTAAGCATTGGTGATAGGTAATAAGTGTCAATAGAAAGCCCTTACAATGCAAGGTAGATTTTTTTTACTGTTGTCTTATATATTTCGGAGAAACACTCCATTTTCAAAGATGTATTTTTTTTTTAAATAAACAAACTTATAGTTTTGTTTATAGAAGAAACGTCTTGTTGGTCTGACGTATTTATCCGCTCTGTGATGGAATTGGCGGTAGTAGGTAGAAAGAACTGAAGCATCGGGCATGCTGGGAGTTATATTCAAATTATTTTCGTTCTTTTTTTTTAAGCATTGGTGATAGGTAATAAGTGTCAATAGAAAGCCCTTACAATGCAAGGTAGATTTTTTTTTTACTGTTGTCTTATATATTTCGGAGAAACACTCCATTTTCAAAGATGTATTTTTTTTTTAAATAAACAAACTTATAGTTTTGTTTATAGAAGAAACGTCTTGTTGGTCTGACGTATTTATCCGCTCTGTGATGGAATTGGCGGTAGTAGGTAGAAAGAACTGAAGCATCGGGCATGCTGGGAGTAATATTCAAATTATTTTCGTTCTTTTTTTTTAAGCATTGGTGATAGGTAATAAGTGTCAATAGAAAGCCCTTACAATGCAAGGTAGATTTTTTTTTTACTGTTGTCTTATATATTTCGGAGAAACACTCCATTTTCAAAGATGTATTTTTTTTTTTAAATAAACAAACTTATAGTTTTGTTTATAGAAGAAACGTCTTGTTGGTCTGACGTATTTATCCGCTCTGTGATGGAATTGGCGGTAATAGGTAGAAAGAACTGAAGCATCGGGCATGCTGGGAGTTATATTCAAATTATTTTCGTTCGAAATATATAAGACAACAGTAAAAAAAAAAATCTACCTTGCATTGTAAGGGCTTTCTATTGACACTTATTACCTATCACCAATGCTTAAAAAAAAAGAACGAAAATAATTTGAATATAACTCCCAGCATGCCCGATGCTTCAGTTCTTTCTACCTACTACCGCCAATTCCATCACAGAGCGGATAAATAATTCAGACCAACAAGACGTTTCTTCTATAAACAAAACTATAAGTTTGTTTATTTAAAAAAAAAATACATCTTTGAAAATGGAGTGTTTCTCCGAAATATATAAGACAACAGTAAAAAAAAAATATACCTTGCATTGTAAGGGCTTTCTATTGACACTTATTACCTATCACCAATGCTTAAAAAAAAAGAACGAAAATAATTTGAATATAACTCCCAGCATGCCCGATGCTTCAGTTCTTTCTACCTACTACCGCCAATTCCATCACAGAGCGGATAAATACGTCAGACCAACAAGACGTTTCTTCTATAAACAAAACTATAAGTTTGTTTATTTAAAAAAAAAATACATCTTTGAAAATGGAGTGTTTCTCCGAAATATATAAGACAACAGTAAAAAAAAAATCTACCTTGCATTGTAAGGGCTTTCTATTGACACTTATTACCAATCGCCAATGCTTAAAAAAAAAGAACGAAAATAATTTGAATATAACTCCCAGCATGCCCGATGCTTCAGTTCTTTCTACCTACTACCGCCAATTCCATCACAGAGCGGATAAATACGTCAGACCAACAAGACGTTTCTTCTATAAACAAAACTATTAGTTTGTTTATTTTAAAAAAAAATACATCTTTGAAAATGGAGTGTTTCTCCGAAATATATAAGACAACAGTAAAAAAAAAATCTACCTTGCATTGTAAGGGCTTTCTATTGACACTTATTACCTATCACCAATGCTTAAAAAAAAAGAACGAAAATAATTTGAATATAACTCCCAGCATGCCCGATGCTTCAGTTCTTTCTACCTACTACCGCCAATTCCATCACAGAGCGGATAAATACGTCAGACCAACAAGACGTTTCTTCTATAAACAAAACTATAAGTTTGTTTATTTAAAAAAAAAATACATCTTTGAAAATGGAGTGTTTCTCCGAAATATATAAGACAACAGTAAAAAAAAAAATCTACCTTGCATTGTAAGGGCTTTCTATTGACACTTATTACCTATCACCAATGCTTAAAAAAAAAGAACGAAAATAATTTGAATATAACTCCCAGCATGCCCGATGCTTCAGTTCTTTCTACCTACTACCGCCAATTCCATCACAGAGCGGATAAATACGTCAGACCAACAAGACGTTTCTTCTATAAACAAAACTATAAGTTTGTTTATTTAAAAAAAAAATACATCTTTGAAAATGGAGTGTTTCTTCGAAATATATAAGACAACAGTAAAAAAAAAATCTACCTTGCATTGTAAGGGCTTTCTATTGACACTTATTACCTATCACCAATGCTTAAAAAAAAGAACGAAAATAATTTGAATATAACTCCCAGCATGCCCGATGCTTCAGTTCTTTCTACCTACTACCGCCAATTCCATCACAGAGCGGATAAATACGTCAGACCAACAAGACGTTTCTTCTATAAACAAAACTATAAGTTTGTTTATTTAAAAAAAAAATACATCTTTGAAAATGGAGTGTTTCTCCGAAATATATAAGACAACAGTAAAAAAAAAATCTACCTTGCATTGTAAGGGCTTTCTATTGACACTTATTACCTATCACCAATGCTTAAAAAAAAAGAACGAAAATAATTTGAATATAACTCCCAGCATGCCCGATGCTTCAGTTCTTTCTACCTACTACCGCCAATTCCATCACAGAGCGGATAAATACGTCAGACCAACAAGACGTTTCTTCTATAAACAAAACTATAAGTTTGTTTATTTAAAAAAAAAATACATCTTTGAAAATGGAGTGTTTCTCCGAAATATATAAGACAACAGTAAAAAAAAATCTACCTTGCATTGTAAGGGCTTTCTATTGACACTTATTACCTATCACCAATGCTTAAAAAAAAAGAACGAAAATAATTTGAATATAACTCCCAGCATGCCCGATGCTTCAGTTCTTTCTACCTACTACCGCCAATTCCATCACAGAGCGGATAAATACGTCAGACCAACAAGACGTTTCTTCTATAAACAAAACTATAAGTTTGTTTATTTAAAAAAAAAATACATCTTTGAAAATGGAGTGTTTCTCCGAAATATATAAGACAACAGTAAAAAAAAAAATCTACCTTGCATTGTAAGGGCTTTCTATTGACACTTATTACCTATCACCAATGCTTAAAAAAAAAAGAACGAAAATAATTTGAATATAACTCCCAGCATGCCCGATGCTTCAGTTCTTTCTACCTACTACCGCCAATTCCATCACAGAGCGGATAAATACGTCAGACCAACAAGACGTTTCTTCTATAAACAAAACTATAAGTTTGTTTATTTAAAAAAAAAATACATCTTTGAAAATGGAGTGTTTCTCCGAAATATATAAGACAACAGTAAAAAAAAAATCTACCTTGCATTGTAAGGGCTTTCTATTGACACTTATTACCTATCACCAATGCTTAAAAAAAAAGAACGAAAATAATTTGAATATAACTCCCAGCATGCCCGATGCTTCAGTTCTTTCTACCTACTACCGCCATTCCATCACAGAGCGGATAAATACGTCAGACCAACAAGACGTTTCTTCTATAAACAAAACTATAAGTTTGTTTATTTAAAAAAAAAATACATCTTTGAAAATGGAGTGTTTCTCCGAAATATATAAGACAACAGTAAAAAAAAAATCTACCTTGCATTGTAAGGGCTTTCTATTGACACTTATTACCTATCACCAATGCTTAAAAAAAAAGAACGAAAATAATTTGAATATAACTCCCAGCATGCCCGATGCTTCAGTTCTTTCTACCTACTACCGCCAATTCCATCACAGAGCGGATAAATACGTCAGACCAACAAGACGTTTCTTCTATAAACAAAACTATAAGTTTGTTTATTTAAAAAAAAAATACATCTTTGAAAATGGAGTGTTTCTCCGAAATATATAAGACAACAGTAAAAAAAAAATCTACCTTGCATTGTAAGGGCTTTCTATTGACACTTATTACCTATCACCAATGCTTAAAAAAAAGAACGAAAATAATTTGAATATAACTCCCAGCATGCCCGATGCTTCAGTTCTTTCTACCTACTACCGCCAATTCCATCACAGAGCGGATAAATACGTCAGACCAACAAGACGTTTCTTCTATAAACAAAACTATAAGTTTGTTTATTTAAAAAAAAAATACATCTTTGAAAATGGAGTGTTTCTCCGAAATATATAAGACAACAGTAAAAAAAAAAATCTACCTTGCATTGTAAGGGCTTTCTATTGACACTTATTACCTATCACCAATGCTTAAAAAAAAAGAACGAAAATAATTTTATATATATATATATATATATATATATATATATATATATATATATATATATATATATATATATATTCAATATGTGAAAAAATGACAAACGGAAAACAAGTTAAGGTACAGGAGAAATTCAAAAACAAAAGATTCTCCTACTCTTCTAACCTACTTTTTGAATTTAGGTTAGACGAGTAGGAGAATCTTTTGTTTTTGTTTTTCTCCTGCATCTTGACTTGTTTCTCCGTTTGTCATTTCTTTCACACATTTTGTCCACCACGACATTTCATTTTCCTGAAATACGGTGTATTTACCCCATATATATATATATATATATATATATATATATATATATATATATATATATATATATATATATATAGTGCTTCATAGTATGTTTTTAAAAAAATCAATAAAAGCTTCATCGCGAAAGATGTAAGCGCTACTATACACATTATTTATTTAAAAACTTGACGTTATAAACTTCAGATACGTACCACGGGTTACCTTTCATTTTTGTTAAACACCTTGTTAGAACAAAATTTAAATCACCAGCGACTCAGGAAATGAAGAACTAGTCGAAGAGTGGAGTTTAAAGACATCGTAATCAATACCGGGGGTTCACTTAAGCGTATTCTTTTGGATACATTACCGAATCAATATATAGTAGAATAAATCGTAACAAAGTATAATTTAGAATAAAGTAATCGTTGATAATCGTTGATAATGTAAGTTGTGTTTCTCTACTTCAATGATGCATTCATGTTTAGAGATGATAGCGTGTACTGCAGTGTATTCGTAAGTTGGTAGGTTAGGTTTAGTAGCGATTTTATTTATGTTATTAAAGGGTTGAAGTGTTATATTGATATAACTTTTTTATAATTTGAAGATAGTGCTTACATTTGAGTGTATAAATATAGTTATACTACTAGTTTATAAGCTAAATAGAGCTTACTGTTAATGGAAAGAGCATGAGAGTATTACACCTTTTCCGAAGTAATATCAAAATAAGTGAATGGGTCAATATAAGCTTGCTATCATCGGGTGTGGTGGTCGTATTAGTTATGCCACTACCAAGTGGTATACTTACATACATTTTTTGATATGTATGGTTGGCATGTTACCTAAACTCTGTTCTTTTTCAACCAATCTACGTACACATATATTCTCTGGACTTATGTCTGAAGCAATATATAACCTAGATGTAAGTCTAATTTACCCCACTTTAATGCATACACATAGGGCATGCTGCTTCTTGTTTGCCAAGTCTATTGTTATTTCTGAATTGTTCAATCTTTCCGTATAAGTTTTTTAAATCCCATGAAAAGTGTATTCAAGAAGTAAAATTTCCGATCAAGTATCGATCAGCTCATCAACCAATCTTTCTATAATCTCTAACTTATACACTATGCATGTTCTATGGTTACGGATTTCGATATCACTTACCTGGTCTCATTTTAGGAGTTTTCATTCTGTTTCGTTTATTTCTGTATTTTGTTACGGACCGCATCTA
>OY744515.1:236620437-236662937 GCA_963556195.1 Sepiola atlantica | reverse complement strand
TTAACTTGAATAAATTGCCTTTTTGCGGAATATACCTTGCTTTGAACTTTTGAATTGAATTTTGATTTGGCTTTTGCTTTCTCTAATTCCTTTCCACTCTCCTTCATTTCATATATATATATATATATATATATATGGATGGCGGCACCGGGGGGCAGGGGGGGATACACCTCCCCACTTTTTGACTTGGCCCACCCACTTTACGGTCATCAATAATGAAGTTATATATGGATGTGTTTAACCGCCCCCCCCACTTTTTAAGAGAGCCCCCCCACTTTTATAACTGTGTCGCCGATCCTGATATACATATATATATATATATATATATATATATATATATATATATATATATACATAATGGGGTCTACGTATGTGTGGGTGTGTGGCAATTTTTTTATTGATAGCATTCATTATAATTTCCGGTGTAAAAGATCGAATTCACCATTTCTATCGCTCTGTGGATTTTTGAGTACAGGTTTATTAATATAATACTAGTAAATACCTGCTCCTTATGGGAACATGGTATCATAATATATATATATATATATATATATATATATATATATATAACACTGACCGAAAAATAAGAATGTAATGCCACTAGGGGATAATATTTTCAGAATTGTTTTTTTAACTTAGTTAACCCCAAACAAGGCAAGTTGCCACTGCAGAAGAAGTGACAACTGAGAATTTTTGTCAAAGTTTTTTTGTGAGGGATCACAAATTGGAAGCTGTGCAGTGACATGCAAATCAAGCTATTGGAATAGAAGGCTATCCGGCATCTGGGGACATCCACTGTGAATGGATGGGATTTAGCTGATTGTCAGGGTTGCCGAGTGTAATTTCGTAGAGGAGGCACCACAGTGCAAGTTCAGCGGAGAACATTCCATTGATGACCTTGGAAAACACGCACAATGATGCAACATTGCGGCGATGAGACAATGACTGAAGCTTGGTAGATAGTGAAGGGCCTATTCGATTAGATACTCTTTTGTGTACTTTATCTAAGAAGGAAAGACTGGTTTATTGGCACTAGCCCAGATGTGAGAACAATACTCCATGCATGGGCGGATGCTGGCTTTGTAGGGATATACGATTCCGTTAGGTGTAATCAGTTTTCTAGAATGGAAGAGGGGCCACACTTTCTGTTAAGCAGCTTTGTCAATGGTTTTCATGGTACCTGTGAATGTTAGGTCGAGGAGTCTCAACGTTGGACTCTCAGATAGGGTGTTGTTGGTCCTGACAATCTGTGAGTGAAGAGGTTGTTGTAGTTGTTGAAGGAAATGAGTTTCGTCTTAAAATCATTAAATATTACCATCCATTTATGGCCTCATTCCACTACAGACAGGAGATCACTTTCTAAGGATTCAATCATTGTCTCGGATGTGTGCGCATCGTTTTAACATACATAACGAGTGTAGAGTGTTGTGTTTTTAGCAAATATACCCATTTAAGACACAATGTCATCAGGGAGGTCCTTTATGAAAATCCGGAACAATACACGTCCACGGATGGATGCCTGGGGTATACCTGCATTTATGTCATGTTCTTTTGGATAAACGGCTATGGAGGGCAACCTGAGGTTTTTATTTGGTTAAAAAGCATCTAATTATATTAAATATCTGTCCAGTAATTTATAACAACAAACCCCATTAAAAAATAATACAATCATTTATTTACCATGAAATCAAAGCTTTTGCATTCGTTCATTAAAACAATTAGTTTTGTTTATAAAACCATTTTTTCTGGTTTCTTAGTCTTTGCATGTAATCAAAGTACGATAAGTGTTCACATCATCCCAGCGACATAAAACGTGCAACTTATGATGTTAACAAGCAGTTTTTCAATGAGCTACCTCCCTTGAAAATTAATGAATAGGTAATTCTAATAAAATATTTAAAATGTTATGTTTTAATTAACTGACTTTCATTTACATCATTAATTATAACAATATTACTTTCGACAAAACTCTACACATATACTAGAAAATAAGACAATACCAATTGCAAATATATAATAGAGAATATTAATTCATTATAAACTAGTTATGAAATAAAAATCGAAATTCCGCTACCGCAAAGATTTTTATGAGTGTTTACAGATTATTATATATACGGTATTAAACAAAATCATAATTTGCATGATAGAATTCGATGTAAATCAATTCGACAGTGGCTTTTCTTCGGTCGGGCTAAGTATGACTATGTTCAGTTCAAGGATGTGCACCTTATTAAGCTATATATTGACTTTGAGGAGGGAGTAGTTTGTTTTTAATCGCGTGAAACGCTTTATCTTAGAATGCCAACGGGGCTGCTCATGCTTTTTTGAAGGCAAGCGTGTGCTTACCTTAGTGCGCTTATCATAGTGTTCTGACTTCATAAACCATATCTGACCTTGTGTCTTATCCGCTATCAAGAAAGTAAATAATTTGTACCAGATTTGTATAAGACCATGCCGTGTTGTTGATAATATAGTTAGGATAAATGGAAAATAACTTTTCCATTAATTCATTTAGAGTAAACCCTGTCTGAGAAGACATGGAATATGAATTATATAATTAAGGGATTAGAGATTATAATAAACATTGTCTGAATAAATATATGTACATAGTAATCTAGGTTAAGCAAACATCCACAGGATAAAAATCCAACAAATGTCAACCGAACCCATAAGAAGTGTCCAACATCAAATGGATCTTGTAAATATAATTAGTTGTTTACGTTTACTCAGATTATGTAATGCCTGTATAAGTGAAATATATATATATATATATATATATATATATATATATATATATATATATATATATATATATGACAAATATAAATAGTTGTATATCGTCTTTTTACACTTTCGTCATTCATATACACACACACAAGTTATGAAGTCAACGGTTCATGTTGTCTAGTTATAAACTGTTTTAATATACATTCTCACAATTATTTTCTTATTGATTATTACTAAATAGCACTAATAGTTACTTACTCTTTCGTATAAAATAATGTATTGATGATAATAAACTGTGTAATTATTAAGTCTTAATGTTATAGAACATCCTATTAACTGAAAAGAATAAGTCAACTATTTTTTTTTACTTGACTACTTTAAAAACTACCACTCTAAATTATAAACATATTGAAACAGCTGATTTTAATTTCGAGGACATTTTAAAAAAAAACGCTTTGTAGCCTTGGAATTAGTCTAGTATTTAATAGAAGTCTAGTACAAGTAGTAAACGCATTTAGATAGTTGAAATCTAATGTGGTTTATAATTCTCATTGTAAACATGTAATTTAGAAGGACGCGATGAGAACTGATAGACGTAGACACATATATGAATAATGATGCAATGTTGTTGTGCTGTTTCGTGATCTTTGAAACACTCTGCTGTTGAATGCATATGCCTCTTGCTAAGCTAAGCTCAACGTTCACTTTCGTGTGTGTCCGGCCTATTTCGCAATGCTTTGATAAAACTTGTACACAGCAGGCAATTTTACAGTAGATGTGCGTGCAGTTTACTAAGAAGGACACACTAACAATGAAAAAAAAAACTTTCACAGAAAGACACAAAAAGAAAGTCATCGCAACGAAAATCTCGCGAGAATTCCTGATCCGAACATGTTTTTGGAAGACCGTTCGTGATCTCATCATTGGTTTTATAAACATTGGAGGCGTCTGAATTCACGCTTTCACTGTCATGACGTGAATCGATTTTTCTTCTCGTGATCGATTGTTCTGCGTTCTTCATTCGATTTTAAAGAAAATAGCTTTTTTCTTATTTTTGTGAATTAAAATCTTACTGGATTTTTTAGTAAATAACTTAAAATTTGTGTCTTATACCGTCTTTAATTTAAATAAAGATGAATGATCTACATCTGAATATATTTTATAAAATATGTGATGATTATTATTATACTTGAGCGTAATGTAGTTGAATATTAATTCAGATGTGTCCAGTTCGAACTATAGCGCAAGGATGGTGGTCAAGTATACAGTTCAAATATAGACCAAATGCATGAACCTAAAACTCTTCAGTTCTTGGTGAACATGTGTATTCTGTTTAATTAATCGAAAAAGATTACTCCAGTCATAGTTTTAGAAATAAACTGATCTAACTGGCACTAACTATGTGACATTTCGTGAGGAAACACATATATGTATTCAAGTATTGGTTTACCTCAACTAATAAGCACACGTGTTTAAATATTAAATATGAATATAACTTATGTAAAACATATGTGTATATATGTATATATAAATATATAAATATATGAGTATATATATATATATATATATACATATAGAGATACACACACTGAACATTGCGTAAGCATAAAACATCGATGTCTGTATGTAGCAATACTAATACCATTTACTTTTATAAATATAATTATAGGATTGGCACACTAAGATAATTTATAAACGAACAGTACTACTATGGCTTAAAAGCAACATTCCGACCCCATTTGCTGATTAGGCGTTTATAGATTTAAAATCCCTCCTATTTATCATGTCGACTCTCGTCGGCCGAGGGGATGGACACCCGACTGCAAATAAGTGGTGATATGGAAAAAATGGTGTTCAAGCTCCCCGACCGACGTTTATAAACATCCCTACACTGAAGAGTGCGTAAGCATAGAACATCGATGTTTGTACGTAAACATAATTATATATTTACTTTAAAATATTATATATATACATATATATATAAATATACCTATATATCTATAAATCTATATATCTATATATATATATATATATATATATATATATATATATATATATATATATATATATTAATATATATATATATGTATATTTATAAGTCAGTTCATATGATATTCCAATAACAATGGTTTTATTTCATTATTTTTATTTTTTCACATCTCCAAAAAATATAACATTTCTGTGAGATATATTTCTTACGGTCCGATTCATTTGTCTTGTGCCAAACAACATCTTTATGTCAATATCGTCTCTGTAAAGCTACAAAATCATCAGAAAAAAATTCACAAAGAATAAAATTTTTTTGGATTAAAGTGTCTTGAAAAGACCTACACTATACAGTAGTTCATTTTAGGGTTGTAACATACAAAAACAAACAAAAAGAGAGAGCAAAACTCACACGTGGGTGAGTCCACTAGTACGCCATTTTGAATTTATATATATATATATATATATATATATATATATATATATATGTATGTACTTCATGTATTCATGTATATTTTCATTGCTTACTATATGTATGTATATAAATGTATATATATATAAATATATATATATATATATATATATACATATATATATATATATATATATATTGATTTTAAATAATAATGGCGAGATAGCCATTATTACCAAGGACGAAGAGGTGTATGATACTCAAACAAGAAATAAATTATTTCTTTAGTAACGAGGTCAAAATATTAAAAAAATAGAATGGAGAAAAAAAATGGGGGTGAAATCGGGACGTCTTTCGAGTCGACATATTTTCAAGATCTCACGTCGACTAGAATGTTTGAAAAGCGAATAAAATAAAGGATTATCGAATGAGTGGGAAAAAAATCATGTACCCATCAGTTCCAAACTGTGGGTATATTTTTTCTGCTTGCACAGAAACGGTTTACGTAGGTTGATGGTGACCGCTTTGAGAATATAAAGGTGATTCTTCGAGCGAGTCCTGTGCAAGACAGTAAATGCCTAATCCGTATATCCCTCACTGCGTAAATGGCACTCCAATAAATGGTCGCCAATGGCCGACTCATGAGCTTTTTAACGCCTGGATGTCGGCCACTGTCTGTGCCTACGTATCGAGGGGGATGTGTTGGGAAAATCTGACCTCTAATCGCTAAATGGTACGCCCCACGTAGTCAGCCTCACACTGGGCACGAAAATGGTAAACAAGTAAATTGTATTGAATGGTGGGGGATACCATCCTTGTGAAAAAAAGGGAAAGCACTGCGGGTCCCAAACACCGTTCTCACATTAGTCGCAAAGAAGCAACGAGAAACGGCTGAAACAATTTTATGCGAACGTTCCTGGCTAGCGGTGCCAATCCATAGTAATTTCACATGAACGTCTCGATTTCACAACCATTTTGTTTCTCCTCCATTCTAATTTTTTGATATTTTAACCGCTTTACTAAAATAAATAATGTATTTCTTGCTTTAGTATTATAAGCCTCTCCGTCCTTGGTAATTATGGCTACCTCGCCATTATTATAAAAACTTATTCAAATATATATATATATATATATATATATATATATATATATATATATATAATATATATATATATATATGTATATATATATATATATATATATATATATGCTTTTTATTTGTACATCCATGTAGATAATCTGCAACACTGTTCAATCTGATTGATTAGATCTCATCTTGTAACGTATGTGGATTGATAGTATCGACATGCCAGTGTCGCAGATTATTTACATGTATGTATAAATAAAAATAATCACACACGCATACACACACACACATATATATATATATATATATATATACCCATATTCTGGGGATGTTAAAAATATACTGTAAAAAAGCTCTAATTCAAAGTTCTGTATGCGTTCGTCGAACACTCCCGACTATTCTTTTATCTTTACCCGCTTCTAGGTACATATAGATCTTAATTTCCGTTAATTATCTAACAGTTTCCGTTGGCCGAGTGGATATGGCGATTGCTTGCAGATTATTGACTGACTCTATGAACCGAATTCGCGCCCTCCGACCGAAATTTTTACGATAATGATGAGAGCAATACACTTGAAACAGTAGCGTATGTAGGTAATTATACTTTAATATTTATTTATGAATATTATACTAATCCCCTTTAGCAAATCAATGTAGCAATAAAAAAAAATAGACTGTCAATAAGCTATAATTCAAACATCCGAATAAGTGTCCGTTTCTAGGTACATACAGATATTAATTTCGTAATGTACGCTGACATTTAATGAGTAATTATCAATGTTTATATGACGGGGCACCGTGTTATTTGGGCGGCTTTAAAGCTCACGATTGAGCATTTCTCATTCTAACGTAATGTGCACGTACTGGCCTGTCGTACTATTGCTCATTCGATTATTGGCGATCATTTATGTTCTATGAGCTCCCAGTAATGTGTCGCTAGTTCTTTTTGAATCTATTTAAAAAGCAAAGAAAAAGAAACACACCACCCTATAATCAGATGCTAAAAACTTAACGAGGCAATAACGTATTAACCTTCATCGAAAACCACTTCTTCATAAACAATCCATTGCATAAGATATTCAATAAATACAAACTAAACTGTACTCATTATTTTATCCCACAATAACAAAGTAATAAAGGAGAGCAGTAGAGAAAAAATTATAACAAAATGCATAAAAAGTGGTCAATATCGCAAAATCAGACTAAGAAGAAAAAATATTAGAACTACAAATAGTGATGACCGAAACCGAATACCAATCACAAAAATAGAAATTAAAAAGTTATAATGAGAGTTATAGCTGTTACTGCACAACTCGTGCACATTGTTTACGACATAAAAAAATACCTGATCAAGGAGTTGTTTATCACACAACACTCTTTTCTAAAGAAAGCCTTAATAACAAGAAGTATGACCTCCGTCATTTTATAACTAGATATTACGCGCACAACAGCACAATAGGAAACAAGCGCCGAATAATAAAACAGATCTGACGAACTATTACTGGGAGTTTTTGTATTTTGATTTAATTGATTATTCTTCTCTATTCTTATACGATGAGCTACACAACATCAGTAATGTCTACTGTCAAACTACGGATGCCAATTTTTTCATCGCATGGAAGTGGAGGATATATAGATAAATCTATATACAGACTGTTGCGCTGTACCCCAGCTAATACATGTAGCGTTATGTGTATGTATGTATAGCGAGATATAACTCATAACATACTTGAAACATCGAAAAAAAGAATAGTTATATTCATTACTTCGGAAATGCTACCTTGTGTGTGTTACTATTCTCGTTTGAAGAAATACATTTATGTTAGTTATTTCTTATTAGTGCAACAACTACATGTATTAGTTCGCAAACATATAAATATATCAATGATGAAACGAAATCTCTGTCACATATAAATATACCAATATGAAAACTATTTAATCTTAAACCATACCATCTTCGGAAATCATTTTTTATATCTAAAAGCCGTTATTGACCACAATAATCGTACAAACAAGATCAGAATATAATATGAGAAATATTTTCTCAAGAGAATACATTTTAAGTGATAATATTTTTAATACATTTGTCAATTTTTGTCGATTTTCGGCAAATACTACTTGTATTTGAATTTTGTTTTATAAGGTATTTTGTGTGATATTTTTGCAATCAATTTCAATATTGGAAAAACACTTAATGCGTCTAGTTACAAAAACTGCTAATGTTAGGGCAATGTTATTACTTCTAAACACACACATATGTATGTAAAAGGAAAAAAGCACACGTCATTCGTTCGTAATATAAAACTTGCTTCGTCGATGTATATATTTGCCTGCTGTACAAATATATACATTTTACAATTATAATAAAAGACTTCATATTTGAACAATTTATTGGAATACATAAAAAGCGTAAACATATATATATATATATATATATATATATATATATATATATATATATGTATATACATATATATAATATTTATAAATAGATGTTATATATATATATATATATATATATATATATATATATATATATATATATATATATATATAAATATATACATATATATATATAAGTAGGAAGTTTATATCAATATATATATGATTAAATAATGTGTTCGTTATTTTCTCAATCGATATTTCAGCACAACGAGTAGATTCTCATATATTTGGTTTAAATTCGTGGATTATGGACAAGAGAGTTCATTTTTTGTCAATACTATTCAGATTTGCACGATAGATCCGGAAACTAGATTAGGAGTAATGACACTGATTAATAAAAATAATTATATGATAAAATACCATCGTCTTATATCAGGCATATATGTATACTAGCAAATATATGCTTACTACTCTCTCATAGTTTGCGTGCCTGCCTGTCTGCCTGACATAGTGGTATAATTGTATAATTAGATGGTGGTATAATGGTGAACAAACCTATACTACACTGACTTCCAAAGAGAAGGCACTGACTGAGAAAAGTATATCATGACGAACAAACCCTATCACCCCTCCTCAAAAAAGGTGTACTTAATTCCTACTGATAACAATAAAACTACAGAAGAGGTTAATGAAGAAACGAATATATAATATACTGTCCTACTGAAAAAAAGTAATGCCCAGAGAGAATATATCACGACTGACGAATATATACTATACTGCCCCTAAGAAGGGAATAACATCCTGTGGGGGTTACCCTTACGGAAAAAAATGTGTGTATGCCAGAAAATACAGTATCACAATACAGGATTTTATACGAAACAAGTCAATATCAGGATGAGGTTAATGCATGCTTGAAAGGTAGCATCGCAGAAGAATAGATATTACACTACCTTGCCTTTTCCATATTAGAATAGGAAATACCTACTGAATACCAAATTAAAGGTGACAGAGATGTTTGCTAGTATAGTAGCATTTAAACATAAAAAAATAGTACACTACACTACTTCCCCCCACAGAAACATGAACACCGACGCAGGAAAAAAGTAACAAATACTAAAAACGATCTACTCTAAAATAGGGTGTAATACAACAAAATACAAGCAAGTAATTACTGTAACGACTATGGAGATAGAATCGAGCCTACACTACCAATCTATATTAAGTGATAATACAATAATATATTCAATCAGTTTCTGCCTATTTATATACATATAAACATTTATCAAGTACTATCGTAGTTGATATTATATATATATATATATATATATATATATATATATATAGAGAGAGAGAGAGAGAGAGAGAGAGAGAGATTTGAAATCTAAAAAAATATCCGAATTCATCAGAGAAAAATGAATAGTTTTTGCGTTTTCAAAATATTTCCTTACGAACCAAATAATTTCCCACAAGAGTTCCAGACGTAAACATCTGGTATTTCTACACGATTTTTCTTCAATTATATGTTTTTATGACCCCGAGCAACGCCGGGTAGCCCCGCTAGTAAAATAATAAAAAGCGAATGTCATAGATGAACACTTAAAATTACCAAAAGAATCCTAGAATGTGTAAATATTGGTTTCATTTATCTACTTTATTTTTGTGAAATAAATATTTAGAATTGTCATATTACGTCATACTATTATAATAAATAATTGTTCTAGTGATTTACTTTTTCATTAAATTCAGAGAACACACAACAACGCATGGCTTTGAATACAAACAAATAGCCGATACTTTTAAATATATATATATATTGATCTGTAATCAATAAATTTGATTGTAAATTTGATTCACACCTTATTTTATTCTTTCACTTCATCTATTGCTATATATATATATATATATATATATATATATATATATATATATATATATATATATATATATATATATATATATGTGTGTGTGTGTGTGTGTGTGTGTGTGTGTGTGTGTGAGTGTACTAGGAAAAACTTACCGCCTTCCGGGCAGCATTTACTTATGTTGTAGTTTCACTTACAAAATCAAGTAAATAATTTACAATTTACAATTTTGTAATCTGTAGGTAAATAAGAAAACGATTATCGTCGTAGTGTTATTTAATATATTCCGATATTACGGAAATTTACTGTGCATAAGTATAGTGAAATTTTCATGTTTAAGACAACACAACAATAGTGTTTATTAATATCGTCTTTAAGATATTCAAAGTCGAGGAATTTCATTTTTTAGCGTAAACATGAAAACGAATTCCCCATTTAAAATGGTTTTATAAAGAAATAAATAAACATAAGTGTGGAAGATCGATAACTCAAATAAACCACTTTTATCGTATTGGGTGATTCAAAATGGGAACTTTATACGTACCACCTTTAATGTACACTAGCAAGAGTAACAGGCGTTGCCTGTTGCCCCCTCTTATACCCATAAGCGTAATTATCTTTCTCTTCGCCGAGCACCCCACTACCTAACCCCATTATCTCCCACCTCCTGCAGGCAAAAGTTTGTTTCCCGTTACTTCCAAACTCTCACTCCACTGTCTTCCTATTGCTCAGGAACCTCCACATGTTTTCTCCTCCCTCTCTCTAGGTGAAAGTCGTATCTTACCCGGTTGCCCCTTCATCTACTAAATCGATCCCCTCTCTCTCTCGCTCTTCTATCTTCCTGCTACTCCCCTCTGCAGTCAAATGTGTGTCATCCCCTTGTCCGGTCGCCCCCCCCCCTTCCCCTCAAGCTCACCACACTGTCTTCAAGCTGGCTCTCTTCGCCCTCCCCTCATTACCCCCTCTTCCCGTTCCCCAGGCAAAAGTCAGTACTAACTCTGTTATTTCCCCCTTCGCCTTAGATGTTCATTAGGGTCACCGTTAAAAAGTCCTACTACTCGACTAAGATAGAATGCTTAAATTTTTTGATCATGGACATGCGCCCATCTCTACAGGACAACCGAATACAGTATGAAATATTGCGATAAATAAGTCAGTTAAACGATGTCTACAGCCGACACGCGTTTAATGCGCGCACACATGCGCAGATCGTATCTCCGCCAAAAGACGGTCACCCGTTTCGGGTAATTTCTATACGAAGATATGTATGTTTTTCTTTCAATTTTGGGATGTTATTGGGCCGGAATCTAGAGGATTCAGAAAATCTTAACTTTATGATTTCTGTCGAGTATTTTGAGTTTTTTTCCAGATATACACACATACACAGACACACAGACGTTATCCCTTTTTATATTAGAAGACAGAAAATAGTCAAGCTCAGTATCGGCTTACAGTTTTTACTTATTTTTTTGTGGATGTTACATTTTTTGCTAGGTCTTGTATATGACTCTGAAACTATCCTAGTTGTTTATTTGAACGGACCGGTCTCATGCCTTTGAGCCAAAGTTTTTCTTCTTGTCAGTATTTTCATTATTTTGTAGGAAGAAGTGCACTTTCAATGGTATTCGTCTAATTAGTTCCTCTGTTTTCATTATAGACCTCAGAAGATAGTTTTGTTGTGTGTTGTAGGTGTGTTTTTGTGGGATGTTTCGAAGTTAATCTTTGCCATGTGTGTTAGTAATCTACTTCGTTTAGTGCCCGACAGTAATTGAGTTTTATATGGTACACGTATTGTATTAGTCTATGTAGATGTAAATCCGTTGAAATCCCAATGTTTATAAAGATTACCCGATACTGAGCTTGACCGGTGAAAATTATAACCATAGCTTACCCGAGAAAAAGATTTACTTGATGGGAAAGTTTTCTAAATTCATCTTACTTCGGTGTCTTCTTTGGTCTGAAGAGGTTGACTTTCTGTGAAGATTACAACCGAAACATGTATCCACAAATGTAACCAATAATGTGTGTGTAAATGAAAATATAGTATATATACACACATATATATATATATATATATATATATATATATATATATATATATATATATATGTATGTGTATATAGACTATATTTTTATTTACACTACTTTAAGCTCCTACCAAGTTGAGCTCCTATTTTGTGAAATGTTCAGTTAGGAATTTCTTCCACTCTCAGCAAAATACATTCCGATCCCTTCAAATGACGTTTTTTTAACAAAAATTATTTTAATAATTTTTAATAATAATTTTCATATTTTTCAAATTTTTGAACTTTGTTTTTTTCGAAAGCCAACTTATCCATCTGTATTTCTCCTCTGATGATAAGATTTCGATCTTTGAAAAGCCTTGGCTTAAGGAAAGAAAAATAAACACTAGTTTATTACTAAATGCACCTTGCATTGAACAATTGAAATTTGAAATAAATTTGGACAATCGTCGCATATTAATCACTCTTTTTTCTTCTATCTCTACTATTGCTCTATCTCGTATATTGAGCTAATCCTTTTCACAATAGGTTCCATCTACTAAAAGTTTTTACTTTGGTTTATTTTGATCCTACTTTAAGCTCCTACTAAGTTGAGCTTCTTTCTCCTATTTTGTGAAATGTTCAGCGAGGAAGTTCTTCCACTCTCAGCAAAAAACATTCCGAATCCTTCAAATGACGTTTTTTTAACAAACATTATTTTATGATATCTTACCTATATGGACAACTTTCCCTATTCCACCCAACATAAATACTGGAACACTTACTTCTTAGTGGTGGAACTACACGAGTCTATACTGGAAGTCAAGAATAAAGTGCAACCACTCGTGTTCTTAAAGGTATCGTAATGTTTATCAACATACTCTTAGTTTGTGTTTCTTTCCGGACCTTTTACAGTTCCACAATAATAACCAAATATGAATAGCAACATATAATTATAAATTATCTATTGTGGCAGTTGACAAATATTAAGATGTTTCTCATTTAAAATTAAATTGCTTAAAATCAGATCCGTCAGAAATACAATGTTGTCATCGTCGTCGTCTTCCTTTGTTTATTTAACGCATATTTATCTGGCAATTATGGTATGCAAATTGGATCTATTTAATTTTAAAAGATTTAAATTATTACTATAAATAGAAAAACGAATAACTGTTTATATATTCATGAATGAATATTTAAATGCTTGTAATTATTCTGTAAGAAGAAAGAGAAGACGTTTGGTAAGCAACAGTGTCATTACCACTTAGTTCTGCTATTAGTTTTAGTAAGGCAGTGATATACAATGTTCAATTCAAAATTGACTGTTAGCATTTCTGAAAGCCAGTTCTTTTTTTACATATATTCGTAAATAGGGAAACACTGGGGCGATAATAGTAACGTGTATCTTCATCGAATTTCCTTTACTAATGATAGTATAAATACTACCTCATATGAAAAGAAATATAATGCTGCGGTTGCTGTTTATGTTCGTATTGAGCGATTCAGAGTACGTATCACGAGTGTGTGGTTTGCGTTAATTCCTTATTGTTGGCCGTAGCTATTCTTCAAAACTGCAATATAGGACTTTTCCTCCGACACTAACAACCGTAAGGCTGGACATTTACATACACATATTGGAGGAGTAGCTAAAAACTGCAAAGAAATGGTGGTTGAACATGCACCTGAGTAACGTTATAATCATGAGCTATAGATATGCAGTCCCTTGCCTGATACACTTTACATGCTTCACGCAGAATCAGAGACAGTCTGAGGACAACATACCTTGATATTGACACCTCCTGGAGTTGCACCAGGTTACTCTGACACTATAAAGTTATCACAGCCCCATCACAGGCAGACATTGAGGCTGGTTGTATCTGTGTGCTTTCATAATTTTAAAAGAAAATGCATTTTCTTGACAAGAAAAACAGGAGTTTACACTTTCTGAGATTTTGTGGCGAGAACTTGCAGTCAGACGCGTTGTAGACTCAGGTTGTATGTATTTATTTACTCCTGTCAAGGAGTTAGGCACAAGGCCAGTTGTTATCCTACTCCAACAAGTAAGATGTGACCCATGGTCGGGTCGCAAAAGATGGGTGTGAAAAGCCAGCGCCCGAGAGGTGAGCACTCTTGCCTTTTAAAAATTGCCTGGACGCCTCGTCGGCATTTCCAGGTAGGGGCGCCTCAGACAGTAAGCAATAAATGTAATCCTCCCCAAAGAGGGGAGGCAAAGCCTGGGAAGGTGGACCTCCTAGAACTGCACAGGACAGACCCATTGACCGGCGTAGGTTGTAGTGTAGACACCTTCAATCGAGCTGATTTTTTTTCTCTCCAAATATGTGTGTAATATAGATATATACGCACGCCATCTCTTACATATTTGATTAGCTAACAGGTACATAGTTGGTTTAATGAGGCACACGAGGATCATTTGACGTTTTATTTTCATGGTTAGGAAAATTCAAGTAAATATTTATGTGAAGTGAATACTTACACGTGAGATACTTTTTTTCAAATCATGTAATACGGTTAAATATTATAAATAAAAAAATACTTGTATATTTCTTTAGAAAATAACAGTGGATACGTCATCTAATTTACAATATAGCTTTTGAGGTGGTTTACGTTTTACCTGGATCAAAGCTATACAAGTGTTCTTTTTTTACATAATATTGATTAGCAGCTTCTAAAACAATAAACTAACACGATAACGTAAATCGCTATCGTAAAAACTCGATGGGCTTACTTTTCATTATTTTATTACATTTCTTCCAAAAAATATACGACTTAATCTATCGGAATCCGCATTTTATGAATAGTTGAATTATTCTTTACATTGAATGATGTGCTCAATTAATCATTAAGTAGCAGTACTACTAGTAGTAGACTAGTAGTTTTAGTCGTAGTAGTACTAGTAAAAGATGAATACAATAAGTATCAATATTGTCATACCTTTACATCCTAGTGCGCTGCCTTTTAAAAAACTACACCTTACCTTGTGTCTAACCTCGTGGAGAGCAGATAAATAAAATACGTTTACATCATTATTATTTCTATTGTGGTATTACTAAATAACTGTTTACCTTTAAACGTATTTGTTAGTACTTATATTTGCATAAGATTAGTATTAATTTATTTGTGATCTCTCATGGAAATATATGTCATGTTAAGTGTGAGTTACGAAACAATTGACAAAAACAGTTCAATACGTTTTACGTAAAAAGCGATTATTATTTACTAACTTAGAGTTGACGTAGACTATTAGCAAAATAATGCTGTGCTCCATGCAATATAAATGGCAACAAGCTTCCCAATATTTCCCTCGAACTCCGCCTCTCGTGGTCATCATTGAGAAACATGTCATGTTGTCGAAGCAACCATTTAGAATTGATTTTTCCCAGATAACTACATTTAGTTTTGCACTGGAACTTGAGTTACAATATTCCTTATAAGTATTACAGTACCCATCGTGTCCGTCTAAAGAATGTCTGGTGAGTGGTCTACCCATCGGTCTTTAAATAATCTATATGTTTTCCTGAACATGTTCTAGTTTTAAGCCCTATGCTGGTGCCACTGTTTTTATATTTTTGGGGTGTAGGGTTACTTTATTATAATATCATTTTCATATAATTTGGTTGTTTCAGTTCTCGTTTCTCAATAATGTTCCTTCTATTGTTCTTTTCTAAGCCGGTATTATTCTATATTATAATATATATCATTAATCGACTATATATATATATATATATATATATATATATATATATATATATATATATATATATATATATATATATATATATATATGTGTGTGTGTGAGTGTGTGTATGTGTATGTGTATGTGTGGGTGTGGGTGCAAAGTTCTGTACTCACATATTTATCTCAGTATTTTAGCTGTTCGTTGTATGGTGTTCATTGCACATTTGGTTTTATTTTCTTATTATGTTTCGATATTATTCGAACTGGTCACAGTTGATCTACATTTATTAGTACTACAGTTAAATTATTCCTGTTTCACTTTCCCTTTAATTTTACTACAAGCTCCATATATTTTCTTAGCTAGTTCGTCTCTTTATTCTAATCGTATGATTTTCTGGGTTTGCGAAGCCTACTATTGAACACGTGTTTCTCACTTTCTGGTTGGTCATTATCACATTCAGCCTGATTGATTGAATGATTCTATTTGTATGTTCATGTTTCATTAATATTTATGTTATTTTCCAATACTGGATTTGTGCATTGCATGCTATTTTATGAATGTTCACAGTGCATTCGCGAGCATAATTACTCAATGAACTATCTTACATAAGCAGTGATGTATGTGCTTTATTCTTGCGTAAGTTTTCTGCATTTACTTATAATAGGAGTTGCTGATTCGTCTTGATGTCGGCATAGTGTATATTTATTGATTCTATGCGTTTTGTGTATATTTAACGTAGTTTGTTCTGATCGATTTCTTTTGTGTGGCTTTCAATAGAATTCAATGTTTCTGTTCAGGTGTATTTTTTATAACTATCGCCACGTGGTTTCGTGTACCACTGATTGTGTTGGTCTTCTGAATTGTCCATTGGGATGATTAACTTTATACTTTACTTCTTATTTCACTACGCTAATAATTTTTAGTCATGTTTTCGAAAAAAGTCTCAGAATATATGTATTTAAAAATACTTTTAAAAAATGATATTCACCTAAAAAAGGGATAATGCTACTGAAGCGTAAATTGCCAATGTGAGGTCGGACCTAAATATTTAGGTTCTAAATAAAATTCAATCTAAAGAAATAAAATGTGAAAAGACTCGGGAACACACGTACTGAATGTTTGAAAAATTTATCTCCGGTAATGTATTAAAACTTGATAAAGAATTGAAATATCTATATACATTTGATCGATAAAAATATATAGAGTAAGTCTCCTTATAAAACTCTACAAATCCTGGTATCTCGATACATACAGTGTAGATATAAATATATGTGTGTATTTGTTTGCATACATCTGTGAAAAATAATGTTTGTGAAAATAGTAAATGTGTTTACACAGTTAAATTTATATATATACGATTCAAGCCACTCAATGTTAATGTTTGTTTACTGCCGTTTCTAAGCTCTCTACGTCAGATGAACATTTTATTGTTATCTTGTACTTCGGTAAACATAATAATAAATAGTATATAACTCTCTCCCTTTTCTTCTCTTTTTGTATCCATCTCTTTATCTTTCTCTCGGTCTCATACTCTTTCTGTATATATATATTCAATTGTGGTAAATTTATTGGTTCGTCACGTTGTCCTATTTATTGAAACTTCCATGGTCAGGTTCTGACGGCCTTGACATTGTCAAAACGATGTCTTCTTCTACTGAGAGCAGTTTACTCGGAACATCTTCTCTTCTGTTCGTAAGTATGTTTTGCCATTCAAAATAAGTATGTTGTGTATTAATTCCTGTGTCAGTGTAAAGTTGACTACGTTGTCAAGACATCCCAAGGATTAGAAATTAGAATATCCCAAAATATACCACGTGATATTCGTTTACACAAGGTTTCGCGATCATCCGGGAACTTTCACGCACAGGAATCAGCCATCGGTAATCACTTTGTTAGTACACATAGTTGTTCTGACAAGTATTCCGATGTGTGCTTTTCTTTTTTACACAGTGCCAGATCTACCTACCATCTCAATATTATTGAGGCGTTAGTTATTAATAATTATCGCTCTGGCATGTGTAGACTAAATATTTTGAAGCATCAGTTGGAGATCTTTAATATTTCGCATCCCCCATAGCATTGAGAGATTTACGTTTTTTTTCCTCTCTTAATCGTTTTCCCCAACTTAAACAATGTACCCCTAATATCTCATTCGATTTTCTTAGTTTTAATTCATCATTCTGACTTTTCTTCTTAGAGGGGCATACGATAAGGCCTTTTAGGGATTTTTTTTTCCACCAGGCGGTTTCATTGATCAAAAAATCTTTTCTTCTGAAAGTTATCCTCCGATTTTGTTGTACGCGAAATTTATGTATATATATATATACATATATATATATATATATATATATATATATATATATATATATATATGATACATATTATTATTATTTGTTTATAAAGACTTGTACAAAATTTACGACACTTGCATGTAAATGTTATCGATCAACTGCTGTTAGACACTGAGTAAGAATCCGATCTTTACCTCGACTCATATTTGGGAAAGAACTTTCCGACATTATTTAAAATTAAAGCTGCACTACACTAATAGGAGATGCGTAGGGCTTCAACTTTGAGGGATACTAACTTAATTCGAATATTGCTGACTTGGAACTAGTATTAGCATATATATATATATATATATATATATATATATATATATATATATATATATATATATATATATATATATATATATTTGCAGTGTTATAATTATTTTACGCAGAGCGTCGTAGTTCAATGGTAAAACGTTGGAATAAAGACATTAATATCGTAGGTCCGATCCCTGTCTGAGTGGGCCGTGCTGATGACAGCTGTAATTTAGAAGAACGTGTCTATAGACTACTAGTATATGCGTATAAAATTGTTATATATATATATATATATATATATATATTACTGAAACATGTATACATTGGTGCAGTTTGCTCTCATTAAATAATTGGCGCGTTTTGTATGAATGCATTCTCTATAATATAGATATATATTACTTATGAGAGAAACAAACAAAATCCACGAAGAGGAATAGATATAAGTGATTCGAGTTGGGTTATAGAAATAAATAAACTTTAGCAATTAACTAATATAAATCTAGTAAGCGAACAAGTACTTTAGTGCTAACAATCCCAGTGTCATTTACAAATCGGTGGGGATATCTGTGGGTAACTTGTTTCATAAAAATCATAGTCTGACATGAAAAAAAAATCAGTCTATATGATAGAAAGCATACATACACTATTACGTGTTACGCTCTGCTTTAACTGCAAACATTGTTATTCGTATTTAATCATGCTGCTCGATTAATATAGCTACGGGCTGCGGTGACGTTTCAGTAACGTGTATCTACAGGTGGGTTGTTCCAGTTGTAGTGATTGCACATTGTTCTGGTTGAAGTGTAAGCTTTTTAGGTCGCCTTGACGTAGTCTGTATCTGTGTCGGTTCGTCAGACACGAGCAACCCAAGGCTCGCTTCTATTGATGCGAATCCTCACGATGCTGTATTTTAAAAATTATGTTCGTATCTTTCTGTTTTTGCTAGGGATAGGACATCCTACTGGATGCCAGACATTCACCGGCTATTTCAGACACTCTAGCCTAGAGATCTCTCAAAGATTCTTACCGGCCCTTTAAGTGCAATTGTTTGTATTTCTCTTTAACTCGGTTCACCGGGTATACTCGCCAGATAGCTTTTGAAATTATTTTTCATTAGTCCTGCTGCTCCTATAATTACTGGTATGATGGTGATTTTCCTAAGATTCCAGTTTTTTTTTTCATGTCGTACATAAGCTCATGCAATTTTTTCGTATCCATCCCTTTCATCTCTGTTTAATCCTGCATCATTAAGGACACTGACTTCAACTAGGGTTGCTTCTTTATTTATGTTGCCCCATATTACGATGGAAGGTCTAACAGTTCCGTTTTCTAGATATGTAGCTGTAGGGATGACATAGTCATAGTGGATAGTGTATGAATTATTTCCAACTGTTCTTTCTGGGATATGCTCCAAGGACTTGCTGCTACACTAGATATTCAACTTTTTACAAATAGTCCAGTGAAGATATTTACACAGTCAATTGTGTCGCATTGCATAATAGCCGTCCCCCAGGAGAACCTTACAACTTGATGTCAGATGGCTATGGATCTTTATAAGCTCATGCAATTTTTTCGTATCCATGTCGTCTTTATCAGTCTTGGCATAGTTATAGTTCTCTTCTCGAAAGAGTTTTTCTAACTCCGTTTCAGGTCAGTATGTTTGATCCCAGATAAACGAAATTCTGAACGAAATCCAGTGTTTTAGTACTGATACTAATTGTTGGCGCGAGTCAGAACACAGTCTAATGACTTGTTTTATTTTTCAAGTTACCGGTAAGCCCGAAATCATTGTGATCTATGTAAGCCGCAACTGTGTAAGCAGTTTCTACTCGAGCCTAATCATAGAGGGCATCACGCAGCCACCCAGGGCATCTCTTAATATGCTGAAGAGCTTTCTGCTTGTTCTAGCCAGAAGGTAGATACCTTAAGCTTCATGACCAAATACGTGTTCCATAATAATAGCAAAGACGATTCCGAACAATATGTGAGCCGGGACGCATCCCTCTCTATATATTTTAAGGCATTTGACATTTAATCATCAAAGAGGACTGTGTCCGTCGTTGTTTTTGAAGAACATGTGTTAGTATTTGAAGATGTTTATATTAACATGCAATCGCCGAGAGAATATTGAATAGACAAATAAAAGTGACCAAATCGAAAGCCTCAGAAGGAGTGAGAACGCAACGTCGAGTGAGTGCTTTCGATCTCAACCTTTCTTCTGAAGTTGTGTGAGGGCTAACACATGTCTATATTAGATCAGTTGGTAGGAAAATTACACTGCAATGTGCAGTATCTTCAGCCGTAAGACTTTTCGAGCGATAATGTATGTATATATATATATATATATATATATATATATATATATATATATATATATATATATATATATATGTATAATATATATGTATATATATATGTATATATATGTGTATATATATATATATATATATATATATATATATATATATATATATATATATATACTAGCAACACAACCCCCGGGGCAGCAATTAATTGGAATGGGAAGCCATTAATTAAAAAACTCATTTTGCTCAGAAAATGCTCAAATGTTTACAACAAACTTTGATAGATGTGTAGATTGAAACACCTAGCTAAATTACAGCCCCCTAAAAATTAGATATTTTTTTTACGGTCATTCTAAATTATTAGGGTTGTTTCCTAATATATGTTAACACTAATCCCAAGTTCGACTGGCAAGGTTGTCAAACCACACGCAATCGCCCCAAAACAATAACGTACATAATTCATTTCTAATAGCAAACCAAATGGTTAACTGCCATACTAATAGAATAATAATAATAGAATGGCTCGAAAATAGAGTATCATTTCATGTTAAATGTATTTGCGAAACTAATCCCCGAGGCTAAATTATAAAATATATTTTGTTGTTTCTCTTTCCGCCATTTTTTCAGGGTATGAAAGCGTATACGCCTAAATAAGTAGAATCTAATTTAATCTTTAGATGCGTGTTCATCTACAATACAATCCAAACTTTTACTATTTTTATTTATACCATCAAAATAAGGTATTTAATTAGTTAGATAATTTCAAAGATGTGTATTCACAACGAAAATCAATTGCTTAAAAACAAAAAGGGACGCATTGTGAAAAAAATGTATAAGATTTTTAAAAAATAAAATATGGGTAAATTTGCAATTATTACCCTCTTATAGGCCGCCCTCCCCGAAAAAAGTAGCATTTTGTTTTTTAGCCGATTGCGGGTAAACATCGTGGAAAACGGAGATAAAGAAAAACAAATATTTTAGAATTTAGTGTTGAAACTTAAAGTGTTTATTTATTTTTCCGAATTATTTATTAAATAAGTTTAAGTAATTACTGTTAATATGAACGAAACTATCGCAGATAAATAATTAGCATAAGCAAATGCAATTCAGAATTCATAATAATAAAAGTTAATTATAAACGATTAAAAATAGTGATGCTAATTAGGCAGTCAAACGTTTCTCTCTTAATAATTTATCGTCAGTATATATATACAATTTTCTAATTTGAAATATGATTTATCCATTTTGATTATTATATAGTGGTGATGAATGGAAAAAATCCGCAATTATTCATTTATATATATATATATATATATATATATATATATATATATATATATGTATATATATACCTCTTTACTAATGTACCTGTTGAATAAACTATTAATATAATCATTAATACTATTTAAGACAACCCTAATAACAGCCCTCTAAAAGTAAATCCTAAAACCTTACGTAAAATTCTGTTTGCTGGCACGACTGAAGTTCCATTTTACGATCATCGCAGCAACATTTATATCCAAGAAGATGGCGTCGCTATGGGCTCCGTGCTTGCTCCAACCTTTAGCAATTACTACTTGCCCAACTTAGAAACTAAAGTATTTAACCTTTTCAATACACTAACAGTATATTTACGATACGTAGATGCCATATCGATTCTCACGAATACTATAAATGAAATTAATATATTAAAAACAACTTTCCAAAATAACTCCATTCTTGATTTCACCTACGAATTAAACATTAATAAAAAATCCCTTTATAGACGTTTAAATAGACACATATCACAATAAATTATCTACATGTACCTATCAAAAACCCACTAACAACAAGGCTGTACCTTTACCTTCCTTAGTGAATGGCCTTTTTAGATATAAAATAGCCATGATTAAAAACTTACTAACTACAGCGAAACTAATTGCCTCCTCCTACTATCTTCCAACATGAACTCATCAATATCAAAAACTCTAGGTAATAATGGCTTCCGAAACTACATAATTTACCAACAAATTCAACTGTTTAAAAGTAATTCTCATGATGATGATGATGATAATAATAATAATAATAATAATAATAATAATAATGATGATGATAATTATGATGATGATAATCATAATAAATCCAATTGTCTACTTAACAGAACTATTAAACTATTTTATCGTAACCAGTTCACTCAGAATTATAAAATAGATGAACAAGTTCTAAGAAATAGTATTGATACGAACGTATTCCCTACTGACCCAAATAAAAAAGTGAAACTGATCATTTTCTACAACAAATTTAACACCACTAACCTTGTAGTCACAAATAATTATTCCCCTTCGATTAGAGTTTTGGATAAGAAAACCTTTGTTTATGAGTTTAAATGCACTGTTTGTGACTGTGTCTCCGACAACCAAGAAAAGGATCATATACATAGGTTTGACTACCACGTCTTCGTCGAGAAGATTGACGACGCATTTGTCTGATACTAGCGCCATAGCCCAGCACTTAACTAACGACCACACCTGCCCCCGATCGTAATTAAGAAAACTCTTAGTAAAAAAACTACCAAACTCTTAGAATATCGTACTAACAAACAAAAACTCAATATATTAGAAGACGATATATCAACCCCAAATAAACCCTAATTAATAGAAATAACTTTAATATCAGTAATACTATTCTAAAATGTCTATAGCTCTAAATATAGTTTCGTACTTAGTACATAATTCCCGCCAAAACTTTCTATAATAAGAACACGTGGTATATACCTGATTAACCCTATTCCCTTGAAGATGCACCCGGATTGGTTTGACTGTACTGGACAGACAAATACAAACTATGCCAAATTCATCAGCAAATTTCTCTCCGAAACTAACATCCTGATTCGGACTATTGAGAGGATCAACCAAAGGATATTTAGACATGAGTTGTCTTTATATTCAACAATACTTGCCTGCGAGAGAAGATGCTGCCTAATATATATATATATATATATATATATATATATATATATATATATATATATATATATACACATACATAAAGGAATTATGTGACCAACATCTAAAACATATACACGTATATGTAGATATACGATTGGATTACTATTATGAGACGTAAAATAAATATTTTATGGCTTTTCGTCATTGATTTCTTCAACATATCGATTAATTAATACATGTGCTAATGTTATTTCTCTAATCTGCGGTTCATGACTAGCTAACATAAAGTGAATTTCTACACGTATCCTGTGTTCAGAGTATCGATCGTCGCCCGCCGTACGCAATTATTCCTCTTTGTTCTTCTGATGGATCGATTCTATTGATAAGAATGTATCTCCAATAACAAATACGCAATAAGCTGCGCATATAAATTACGGCTTATATTAATATCAGGATAATAGCATACATTTATTTTTATATAATTTATATAACTAAAGCTATTTCAATCTCTCTATGTGTATTTATAGAAATCGAACAAATGAAGTTTAGCATGTGAATACATCTGTTTCCTCTCCCATTTACTTTTCATAGGAAATACTTCCTTTTGAATGTATTTTTTTCAGGAAATGATAAAAATCACATACACAAAATAAACTAGATCTACATGATATTTTAAAAAATCAGAAAATTAATAACTGCATGATATGTATTCGCGTAATAGCAATTAACATATATTAGAGAAGTTACCTGGTAATAAGCAGTGGTACGCATTGAATGTAATAGTCAATGCCAAGCTAGCAGAGTAAATACATTGATGATGTTTGTTTTTCGTGTATGTGAGAAAGATTCATAGAAAAATATACCCACTTGGTCAAAGTCACGAAAAATAAACAAGAGTAATACCACGATTATACAAATTAAAGGGTAATAAATGGCTTGTTTACGAAAATATTAATTTATTTTCACATTTATTATGAAAAATAATATTCATATTTACTAGTTTCTGTATTAAATTTTCTGAAAGATTGGTCAAAATTGAATATCGATGAAATCCAAATATCTACAATTCTAAAAAATACATATGTGTTATTTTCCTTCGATCTCGAAATATAAATAGTAGTATGTATGCAAACCACTTTGTAAATAGAACGTGGCCAAATACTTAGCACCTTGAGGGATGCAGATTGTTAAATAGACACTGTGTAAATATTATCATCCAAAGTTGTATAATGTGATAATACAAAATGCAATAAATAAACGAAAATACTATCGACAGCATACATTAAAAATAAAGATAAATCATAACACATATCTCACTCTCTCTCGCTCTCTATCCCTCTGTCGCTCTCACTCTTTCTATATATCTCTGTATATATATATATATATATATATATATATATATACATTCTATGTATTACGCGTTAATTTCCCATGGTCGCAAGGATAGAGTGAAAGCGTGTG
The DNA here is from genome assembly GCA_963556195.1 of Sepiola atlantica. Taxonomy (NCBI): domain Eukaryota; kingdom Metazoa; phylum Mollusca; class Cephalopoda; order Sepiida; family Sepiolidae; genus Sepiola; species Sepiola atlantica. The sequence continues at coordinate 236,637,493 of OY744515.1, read as the reverse complement.
GATCAAAATGTAGCTCCGCGAACTAGGTTCGACCTTACGACATTCTAACATTTCCACTTCCCTGACCTGTTGAGACTAAAACAAGCTCGATATGACGTCGTCAATAGGTAAATATAAAATTTAATATAATTTAATATATATAACTGAATAGTATTATTAATTCTCCTTAAAGGAAATTTAAAATGTTAAGCACTGTTAAGAGATATCTAAAATAGACATTCAATTACCTACAGAGTAAGATTCCGATTACGTTCGTTGTGTTCTCTACTTAGTCTCGCTGTTTCCGTTGTAAATATAACTTAAATTAAGCGTATCAGGTGTTAATTTCCATGGCCATGATGATATAGTGAAAGCGTACGGAGTCAAAGGTTGTTCTGTGGACTGATGAGAGTAAATAAACTCGAAACGACGTCGTCTGTATGTTATATATATATATATATATATATATATATATATATACATATATATATATATATATGTGTGTATATATATTTATATATACATATATATACACATATATACATACATATATATATATATATATATATATTTAAAAATGTAATATATAGGCATATCTCTCTCGCTCTCTCTCCCTCTCTCTCTCTCACTCTCTCTCTCTCTCTCTCTCTCTCTCTCTCTATATATATATATATATATATATATATATGTATGTAGGTATACATATTAATATATATGTATATATATGTTTATATATATGCATATATATATGTTTATATGCATATATATATATATATATATATATGTATATATATGTATGTTTAAATATATGTATATATATATATATATGTATATTTATATATATATATGTATGTTTAAATATATGTATATATATATACATATATGTATGTATATGTATATATATATATATATATATATATTTTTTTTTTAATTGTTAAGAAGTAAAAATAAATGATAAAACAAAGGCAATCTAAATGAAACAGAATGAAGTTAACATGGATGCGACTACATGATAGGGCGTTATCAAGATATATGATTTAATAACTAATAAGTATAATATATATATATGTATATATATATATATATACATATATATATATATATATATAGAGAGAGAGAGAGAGGGAGAGAGAGAGAAAGAAAGAGAGAGAGATAGAGAGAGAGAAGAAACACAGTTGGTAGTAGTAGATACTATTCCGGAATGCACTTAAGCGGGACTTGAGACTTTGAGAGGGTGAGAGATTAGAAGGCAAGTTGCGAAGTCGTAGTGCCAGTTTTCTCATTAAGCATATAGGGATGATCTGTATCCAAAATGATCATGAGTATGTTTTTCATGTCGTTTCTATGAGTTCCGATGGTGTATTCTTACATAGTATAAGTTTTTTCTTAGATTAACCTATAGTTATACATCCACCACCACACATACCCCCACACACACACACACACCCACACACACACACACATATATATATATATATATTTGTGGGTGTGTGTGTGTGTGGTCGTGTGTATGTGTGTGTGTATGTGTGTGTGTGTGTGTCGTGTGTTACATACCCGAGAAGAAAATATATGAAAAACAGGAAGAAGTCATCATGGATTTTTTGTTTTACTTTTTGTCGTTTCACACATCTTTTCATCACTGCATTTCAGTCGATGATATATCATATATGTTATCCTGACACGCATACACGCACACACCCCCCACCCCCCCACACACACACCCACACACACACACACACACACCCATATATATATATATATATATGTATACATATATATATATGTACACATATATATATATATGTATATATATATTATATATATATATATATATATATATATGTATATCTATCTATGCAGATATATATATGTATATACATATATATATATATATTTATGAATGAGATAGTTGGTACTACAGTTTGTAATGATACACTTAGAACATTGACAAACCTGAAAATTTGACGCGCAATTACGTTGAATATATTTTAAGTCTATTTTTTAATGAACATTTTCGGTTTTATAAAACCTTATTCATTGTAGATTCAAACAATGTTTCTCTAAGTTTACCTTTTCTTTTTGTTCTTTTTCATGGGCAAAGTCTTACGTGTTATAAAAGGTAATGTTTTGTTTTAAATGGCCGATCTGTAAGGAAGCGCGTATGTATAATAATGAGATAAGTTTGAAACGTCGTTGAAATTATACACTTTTAAAATTTAGAAAGCAGACAACTTGAGGCGAGATGTTATCAAGTAAATGAAATATTTGATATATATCATCATTTTCATCAGTTGTATCGCGCTAACAATCCACATATGACCATTCAATGTGTGCTTTCGATTTTCATCATTAACCACTATTTTATTTTCGAATTAAAAGGATGTTTTCGACAATATCTGATACTGGATCCCTTTCTATTATGATGTTTAGAAAAAGCTTCCAAAACATTTGAACAATAAAATGCCTATTCACAAAATTTATATTTTTATGGACAAATAAACTTGTCGTCAATAAACATGTATGTAACAAAACATTCATCTGCAAAAAAAGGAAACTATTCTATGACGTTTATTTTATTTAATTTATTTAACATCAATAAACATGTTATTTTCACTATAACATATTTCTGGAAATAAACATATTTCTATGAAAATAATAACCGTTTAGTGTTCCTCATTGGTTAACATATGTCTTCGTATGTTGAAAATACAAAATACACAAGGGAGCTAATTTTAAAAGTACACCGACGACTACGGAACACATCCTTATTCGGAAGTGGCAACTCTCAGGCGTTATTCCGTTTTACAACTCGAAGCCATATCTACTGATCCTGCATGCATGCACATATTACTTATAGCTTGCATTATTTTATCATATAAACTTCTTTTGAATAATTACTGTTTGCTTAACATAGTGATGCTTTACTTTCATTTTTGTAATATTTCGACGTTAATCTTTTTCCAGTATTTTTCTCTTACTTCTTTGTTATATTTTCATGTCTGACATTTACCTTTTACATTTGTAAAATAAAACTCATTTCCTGTCACTCATACACATTTCCTATTTACTTCTATTGTTATTTCCTGGTTGGCCATAACACTTATTTACCAGCACCCTATTTCTATTCTTATAATCAAATTACTGTTTCAACCCACTGTGCGAGCGTATATAACTCATCAAGACAGCCCTCTACCTACTACTTAAACGACGGTTTAGTTGCACATCCTAGATCAATCGCCTTCACGGCGAGTTCTTCGCGCGAGGTTGTTTGGCGGTTGGCTGATAAATATACGCCAGGCAGAGGCTGATCATTCAAATACGAAGAGTATGAGACGAAAGATAAATCTGATTTGCCTCGCGAAGAAACTATGCTTTTTATCTATCTGCAGTGTTCATTCTTTTCAAATAGGTTACCTGATAGTTGCTTCATTGTGAATTATATTATCAACTCATTAAATAATAGAACGAGAAATATTGTATTCTTAGTCTAGCTTGTTGGCTTGTGTTAGGATTTATACGATTACTTATTTAATATGACACAACATATCCGATTTAAATATATTCAAAAAAAAATTAAAAGAATAAGAAAACATGCACAAAATAAAATATATATTTATGCCGTAATTTCATGTATCATTTTACTAATTGCTTTTTAATCGAGTATAACATTAGAGTTGGGAACCTGTGTAATATGTGGACGTGATTTTCAAAATAAAATGTGTTTAAACAAATAGCATCACCCCATATGATATGCACAATCTTAACATTTCAGAAATGTCAGGCGGAAGGAAATTGTTTTTATTTCAGTTCTAGAAAGCAAGTGTTTACGTCCTGCGAACTTATGATAGCATTTGCATTACTCCAGGAAATGTAACAGTTCAATTTAATTTTGTAAACCATATATTTTATATTTTCTCAGAGGGTATGACACTGAATATGGAGGTCAAATGTGTTGTAAATGTAAATTTGTTTGTAAGAAATGAACACCGGTATACTTTGTAACTTTCGAAGAGAAAAGAAACAAAAAGGAATAAGTTTTATGTATTTTTTTCTTTTTTTTCTTTTTTCTGTGCAGTATTTTAATTTATGTAATTAGTTATTTATCATAATATTTAAACAAAATCACTGAATAATATCCTAGTCAACAATGCTCAATTGTGTATGTAAAACTTTTAATAACTTTGGCAAATCGGCTTTGTTTTAAAAGCGAAATAAATATTTATCTGCTTCAATTGTTTCAATACATTTCTCGGAAATCATTTTTAGAAAAACAATAGTTTGAAAAATCTACTCGTGTACTGAAAACATTTAGTTTTGCTAAAATATATGCAAATACGCACATATTACACAGGAGTTTACGGTAATCGAAACACAAAAATAGCTCTATAACTTAATATGTAGTAACAAAAAAAAAACGGAACCGGAACTAATGTTGGATAATGGCCCTGTGAGGCCGGACGTAAGTGTGGGAGTCGTTTTGTTTACTTTGAGTGCAAGATAGTTCTTTTCTCACAGTCGGAGCTCACATGCGTTGACAGGGCAATCACGTTCACGATACCTTAGGTCAAAGGTCAAGGTGCACCTGCGCATATAGGCTGTCTGTGACGTCACGGTCTTTTGTGTGGGAAGCGAGGTTTTGCCAGTCTGGGTTTGGGAACAAACGTATTCTCCATGTAGTCTGAAATGAAAAATTTGAGTGTTTTTCCCTAAAAGAATACAGGCATGAAATCCATTCTTTCCCCCTCTTCGAATGGCTAAGGGCTTAAGCTTGGAATTAACTACGATAAAGTAGTAATTTGATCTATCCCTCAACGTTTAGTAAAACATATCCATCACCGACGGTAGACTGACGCCTGAATAAAACAGAATCAAAATGTAAAAAATTGTTCTCCTCTTGAATCGTGGTATGAAGGTTTTTGTTGTAGACACAACGGACGGTGATGTTCACGACTGTACAGAAGCGAAACTAGAACTCAACCACTAGACGACATCAAGACGACGTCCCTCCACACGACGAGGAACAGAATGTACGAGAAATTAAGGACTATGCAACATATCACATTTTGGTGTTAAAAATGGCCAGTTGTGTAAGCATGCACTTTTGAAACCGACCGGGGTTTCCACAGGAGCAGAAAGAAAGAAGAAAATAAATAAGAATGATATAAATATTACAGCGTGCGGTCCAAAGAAGGGGACAACACAAAGAAAAAGTAAAACAAACAGAAATAGATGACCAAGACAGAGCAACGTAATGTAAGTACTTTCAGATTAAATTACTAAACGAAAGAGACAGTAATACAAGAAAAAAAGCACATCTATAATCACACACACAGATGTAAAAACTTTTGAAAGAAAAATACACGCATGTGGTAAGTGAAGATAAAACAGAGGTAATAAGACGATTTTAAAATAATTATATGAAAAACACATAAAATGTAACACACGTACATACAAATTCAAATAGTTGAAAAATGTATTAATTATTGTTAGAACACATGCAAAAAAAGAAAACTATGAGAAACGCACACATGAAGTTAGTAATTAAGGTAATAAAAAACAATGTACTATTGCACACACGCATGTATAAACTTTTGTAGAAAAAAATAAATACAAAAGAAAAAGACAGTGACAAATGTTCACCCATACACACAAACACACACTTCCTGTCCATGTTTAAATTATGCATTTTGTGGTGGGGAAGGATTTCTTGTATGTTTTTATGTTGTCGGCGATAGAGGTGTTTTGCTCAATTCGATTGTCCAGAATTTGTTTAATTTAAATGTATCGTATCGAGGTGAGAGACTAATTTGATTAATTTTCCTGGTTTTTCGGTTTAGCCTAAAATATTGTTTTTTGTTTTGTCCCTCCTTGTTTTAAAATAGTAGTATATGAAGAGAAAGAAGTTTGCTTTTCCGAGTGTTTGACTTAAGTGGACATACTGAGGGGAGAAATGAAGAGAGAGAAAAACAGTTCATTAAATCGATAGGGTAGAGGTCAGCCACTTAAACGGAGTTTGAATGGGAGAATTGACCTTTTGGGAGTGCGGTAAGAATTTAGGCGGAGGTCCGATGTGTTTGTGTCTGTAGGGGCCGTGTCTTTCCGACTGCCCGCTTATCGTATAAACGGGTTGGCATTGATTTATGTTCCCTACGCGTGACCCTTTGAGATTATACGGACAAAGGTTGTTCGGTGTCACACGCGTGTAAAATAGCGAGTAGTAGCCATGAAAAGATTGCCATGATTATGGATATATTTTTGGGAGAAACCTCGGAGTTACCTCATTGGTATTTGTTAATAAAGCATGAATGATGATATATTTAATTTGTATGAACGGGTCTTTCCTGGGTTTTAGATGTGACCGACCAGAGACACCTCTCCACCTCCACAACATAATTAGAACACGAGAAGGGACAATCACGAAACGATGTAAGCATATCAGCATCGAAAGGTTTGGAGTTAATTTGGGGTTGGGGAGCACCTCGTCCGCGTGTTGGCGGCATATATAGTCATGGGTAGGTTCAACATTGAAAGAAGCTGCCGTGTTTTAGAGGCCTGTGATGCAGATAGATAGAAAATGTGATCGGAGTGATGCCCGATGTGAGTGTCGGCGATGTCACCTCCAAATGACACACCGTTTCCAAAGAGGTGTACTGAACCGAGTGCAGACATCGTGCTTAAGGATAGAATGACATTTAAAATTAAATTCGTGTGCTGACCATGATAGGTTATATGTATTGAAATAGGGGGTTCTGTTTGTGCCCCCGTAATTCGCGGTAATACCCGCCAATTAGAGTAATTTATATTGGTTGTATGCCGATGCTTGGGAGTGCGTCTGTGAGGTGAATTATATGACTAGCTTTCGACAGGGAAACACCTAGCGTGTCCTATTATCGATTATGACAGGGATAACTGTTGAGCCGATATCGATCGTAAGGGGAATTTCCTTACACTCCAGGAAATGTCATGGGGCCGATTGGAGGCAGTCGGGTACTGAGGATGGAAGAGAGATGTCCAGCCGTGCTAATCCCTGGTTCTGATGAAACCCTGCAGAGCGGTGTGTAAAAATAAAATCTTAGTATTGTTTTATTTTGTATTGGGAGGGGAGGAATTTTGGATAATGTCCTTGTGAGGCCGGACGTATGTGTGGAGCTCGTTTTGTTAGTTTTGCGCGACTTATTGCAGGTGAACCCGTATAACTCAGTGAAAGATAGCGCTTTTCTCAAAGTCGGAGTTCACAAGCGTTTACAAGGCAACCACGTTTACGATACCTCAGTCAAAGGTCAAGGTGCACATGCGCATAGGGGTTAGGTGACGTCACGGGATTCTGTGTGAGAAGCGGGGTTTTGCCAGTCTGGGGTTTTGAAGAAAGCTGAACAGACGTATTTCTCTATGTAGTCCGAAATGAAAAATAGAAATGTATTTCCCTAACAGAATATTTTCATGAGATTCTTTCTTTTCCACTCCTCGAATGGCTAAGGACTTTAGCTAGGAATTAACTATGATACAGTAGTAATTACATCTCTCTCTTTACGTTAAGTAAAAAATTCACTTACCGACGGTAGACTGACGCCTGAATAAAACAGAATCAAAATGTAAAATAGTGTTTGCTTCTTGAATCGTGGTATGAAGGTTTTTGTTGTAGACAGAGAGGATGACGATGTTCACGGCAGTACAGCGCGAAGGTAGAACAAAGACACTAGACGACATCGAGACGACATCGAGACGACATCGAGACGACATCGAGACGACACCCTTCCACGTGACAAGGAATAAAATGGTACAAGAAATTAAAGACTGTGTAACATCGGTATTTGTATCGCAATTTTAAATTTAGAACACAATCTGTAATCGTATCAAATAAAAATATATTGGACTCGTCCAACTACAAGACTAAATCATCTTTAATAACCTATTGATTACAAATACGTCATTTAATTTGCGACAAGATAATCCATTAATAAATTACGTCCGTGCATATACATACGACTTATCTATATGTGTAGATACTAAGTGCACCTGTGACACTTTTATATTACAAACACTACTGTTATTTTACCATAGTTTTAATTCAATATAAAATTCAGTAAATTGTGGAATATAAGACATTTATTTTACAAAACTAAGAATAATAAGTTTCTTTCTTTATAATTATCATTACGAGTTAAAATAAGTGCAGAGTTGTCACGCAGGTCGTTATCAGTGATTCCCTTCTGACAAGCACCGCTGGTGTTCCGTAGGATATGATTGATAACTAGTCTCCCAAGATTTTCAGTAATCTGTATCGCTTTCGATAACACTTACAAATGATTTTTCGTTGTCTCAACGGTCACTTACTAATCATTAGTATTATTAGTATTACTATTAGTATTAGTCGTCGTAGTAATAGTAGTAGTATTTTTAGTAGTAGTATTTGAACTCACCATTAGTTATAACACAATTCCTCGTCACTGATTGCTTACCGACATTTAGCAGTAGGATGCTCTTGAGTCTGAGTGACAAAATTCCCCAGATGTATATTACTCTCCACCTCTTTTCGATAACCACCGCATATGACCTGGCGGTATCGGAACAACCGCCTCCCATTAATTTCTCGCTGACAACGACCATAGGTCTCCTCTAAGATTTGGATGGTAATAAGCTTACCCAGGACGCTAGCATTCTCAGCCACTTTCCGTTAGTGTTCTCCCTCCTCAGTCTTCCCATCTTCCTTGACCCTCTACGACTATTTTGTGTGGTGCAAGCCGAGACCGGTGCACTAATTCAGGGGTGTGCAGCTTATTATATTTCTTGCAGTTTATGTTCCTATTGTAACTTCAATGTTTCTGCTCATCGTTCGTAAATTATGCGGGTTGGTTTCCGCATTCGATTATTTTTCTCAAGATTGCAGCTCTGTTGAACATTGCTGTCCTTTGTACGGTCTCACTTATAACTTCTATTCGCATTAGATCTCAGTGTTTCCTCTATATCTTTGCGACCGTTCTCGGTACTCCTAAAATTATTAGCATTATATTGGCGTTCTTTATTGTCCATATCCCTTTAAGTTCTCTGGCACGTTCCGTGTATTTGCTTTGTTATTCAGTCCCCGTTGTCTTCACTCTCTGGTCTGCTGCAACGATTTGACAGGATTTTCCTTATTGTCATTTATTGGTACCGGGTGTCTTTGCTTACAAGTTATTCTGTGTGTCCATGTGTGTGGCAATGATTTTGTGTTTTTCGTTTACCAGTAGTATATCTGGTGTATGTTTTACGATGTGTCCATATTTTCGAAATGAAATCGTTTGCACAGTTCCCATTGCACTGCTTCGCCCACATAGTAATGGCTGTTCTTGAAGGGTGGCAAATTTGTTGCATGCACTTATTATGTACGATACTGTTTCGTCTCCTTGTCCGCACAGTCTGCATTACTGTTCTCCCGGGTGTTATCTTGTTTAACTTTGATGTGCTTCGTCCTAATCGCATTTCCTGTGTAGCCGTTAGTAAAGATTCGGTTTCTCTGTTTTAGTTCCCTTTTCAAAGCCATGCCCAGCTATGTTCGTTAGTTTATTCTCTTGTCTGTCTGATGAAGCGTCCATGCTGTTCTTTTTTATCACACTTTTTTTATTGTTTTATTTAAATTTCTGGTATATGTGCTTCTCGAGTTGTTCGTTGGGACGGTGTCTCTTACTGCTGTTATTAGCTTTTCTGTGTTATTGGTCATGTATTTCTCCAGCCCATCTCTGTGTCTTCCACACAGTCTTCTATAATTACAAGTATCCTTCCCGCTTCGTTTCTTTTCAGGTGAGTATGTCCGTATCGAATTTTGGATGTTGTGTGTTGTGCATAGTCATAAATTTGCTAGTCCTCTGGACAAGATGACTGAGTTTCTCGTTAGTCCATCCTATGAATGGTTAAAAGTACCCTACTAGTCATACTGCCTACGTGTTTATACCTTTTACAAGATGTATGCTATATACATTCGTTTCGAAGAGTTTCCTTAATTTTCGCAAATTTTACGTTCCAATCTTCTCTTTCATTACTGTAGGTTTTATGGTGTCTGCTTCCAGAACTTCCATATACTTAATCTCTCCTGTCTGCCTTCCGCCCTAATATCCCTTTGGTTGGGCAGTTCCGTGTCGGCTGTCGTCTGAAATATTCCCCTGTTAATCTCTAGCAGTGCACACGTCTTCATTTGAATGGCCTTGCTAAATATTTTATTTGTTTTTTTTTATCAACTTGTGCGCTTCTTTTATTTGCCTTTTTTAATAGTATATTATTATTATTATTATTATTATGATTATTATTATTATAATTAATGATTATTATTAGACGTAATAGTAATAGGTGTAGTAGTAGTAGTAGTGTCTATTTGCAGTCTCGTACATAAGTAAATAGGCTTGCTGTTCAGCCATCTAAATTGCGTGATATAGGCTGTAGAGACACACACATGTAAATATGGTATATGTTAGCACACAGTGTGTGTTATAAAAGTATATGAAGAACAAGGGATATAGAAAAACTCGCTCAATAATGCACACTAAGAAAAATATATTAGCTATTGTGTTACAGCTTTCAGATCATATTTCTATAAAGTATAATTTTCTATCGTAAACAAATATTTACTATTTATAATTGAATATATAAAAAAAACGATAAAAGTTGAGGCTTACACAATAAACGATATCACTTATTTGCGTACTTAATACATATAGTAGTATTATTTTCTTAATTGTATCCTTTTGATACACAGTGACATACTGCAAGCTTCTTCACTTTTTAGGGATGTGGATGTGTTAGTAAACATTACGCCAGAGTCAACTCTGACTCGGCGCGCTGATAACTCTTTGACTGCTATCTCCTAAATAAAAATATGTACTGCATATTACAGTAAACTAACTCAGGCACCCTTGGGATAGTTAATTGTATCTAGCCTACTCGTGAATACATATTTACCAGTCATTATTAACTTTGTTCTGACGACATAATTCATAAACCATATCAACTATTAAAGCTCCCCCCACCATCCTAGATAAACACAATTCTGCACACAGTTTTTAAGCTCAATTTCTAGGAATATTCCTTGACTTTGCCATATCTATGCGTTGAATAGAAACGATAGTTTATAGTTATTTGCATCAGAAACTCGTACAAGACCAAAATATCTACAAACTTGTCGTATACGAAATACTACGCTTTAAGCATATGATAGTGAAACGAAAATTGATATGGCGTAAAATTAAACGGTAATCTATAAACTGTTCTCTCTCGCTCTGTCTATCTGTCTGTCTCTCGCTCTCTCTCTCTCAATCTCTCTCTCTCTCTCTCTCTCTGTCTCTCTCTCTCTCTCACTATATATATATATATATATATATATATATATATATATATATATATAATGTCGTGGTGGACAAAAGGTGTGACAAATGACGAACGGAAAACCAGTTAAAGTTTAGGGGAACAACAAAAGGTTTTGACCGGTTTCGTTCTGTTGGCGAACGTCTTCAGAGATGAGGAGTCGGAAATAATTTATTTTAGAAGGCACATACATGGGATGCGTGAAGGGTGATGTGATTGGACCATATGAGAAGACATTAAGTGATGTTGAAATATGACGAGGGGTGACACATTCTTCTATGTTTCTTATTCTTCTGTTGATATTTTTATTTATTTTGTTCTGCTTTTTTACTTTCTCACTTAATGAGCTAGTGTGGAGAAGGCATGTGGGAGGGGAAAAGGCGACAAGAGGGAAGATATACAGAGGAGCTGACCTGGGTAAACAAGTGGGAGTGGGCATGAAATTGATACACTGGATTCTAGTACCCAAAGGTTAATAAGAATGAATCAGGGATAGGTCTGCTAGATTATCACACATAAGGTTTTTAAAGAGCAATAAAAAAATAAAAATAATATTAAACCGACAGTCTATATAAATGTACACATATGAATGTATATATATATATATATATATATATATATATATATATATATATATATATATATATATATATACATATGTATACATAGTGTGAGGTACATGATAATTCATGAAAATAAAATGCCGTGGTGGACAAAGCGTGTGAAAAATGAAAAAAACGGAAAAACACGTTTCTAAGTGCCTGTATAGGGTATAAGAACCGAGCCTTAGGTTGAAGTTTGATGATGATGATGAAAGGTGTCTAGTCGCGCTTTCAATGCATTTGCTGCGTGAGAGAGAGTGTTCGCTTTTGAGGAGAGTGCAGTCTGAACGGTTTAGATTGTGGGAGAGAGTGTTCCTGTGTATCACGATAGCATTAGTGGAAATGTGTTTGAGATCCCGGTTGTGTTCGTAAATGCGAGATCTGAAGTGTCTGGACTTTTGCCCAATGTAGTACATAAGAAATGTGGTGCATTTTATTTTGTAGATGCCGGCAGAGTGAGCGGTGTATTTGGGGGGTGGTCGGGAGCGGGGTTTTGTATTAAGTAGATCTTTAATAGTTTTTTAGGTGGATGTTACTATATTTATGTCGGGTGTGAGATGTTTCTGTAGGGAGATAGATATGCGGTTATTGGGGAGAACTATGTAAGGTTTATTTTCTTCTTTTGTGTCAGTGTTATGTGTGTTGGTTATTTTGTGAGGAGATATTTTTGTGGAGGGGGTCTTTTTGTGGATATTGAAGACTTTTTGTTCAGCGTTAAGGATGAAGGATTGATGATATTTTAGAGCTTGGTAGGTTTTTTGAATATGTGCAAATTCATGTTTGTTATTTGTGTTCCTACCGACTGAGAAGTTTAGGTCATTAGGGGTATTGTGAAGAGTGAGGTCAAGGAAGTTATGGATGTGGGTATTTTCTGGTTCGGAGGTGAAAGAAATGGTGTTTTCTATTTTATTGAGTTGTTCGACTATGTCAGGGAGATAAATGTGGTGTGGGTAAATAATGAGTGTGTCATATATGTATCTAAAGTAGTGGGAGTTCTTGGGTATAATTGATTTGAATGGACAGTTCTCTATGAATTCTAGGAAAAGACAGGCGAGGACTCCACTGAGATGAGAGCCCATGGGTAGACCAAATGTTTGCTTATATCGAATATTGTTAAAGGTAAAGTGGCATTGTTGTGTTATTAGATTGCATAGTTTTATAATTTGAATGGTGGGGAGGGGGAGTTTAATTTTGGATTTGATAAGATGCATTTTATGGAATCTGGGGCATTTCAGTATAGGTACTTTAGTGTAGAGAGTTTTAATGTCTAAACTGGCCATAGTGAGGTTGTTTATGTTGATGTGTTTGAGTCTTTGTAGCAGATCTCCGGAGTTTTTTTAGATTTCCGGGATTAATAGAGCCGATAAGGAGGGTAAGTCTTTCTGCTAGTTTTAGGCTAGTTTGTGGGGTGTGCTTCCAATGCCCAATATGATAAGTCTCATGGGGATGTCATTTTTGTGTGTTTTTGGTAGGCCATAGAGTCTTGGAGTTCTGGGGTGATATTCCAGGAGTGTACTCCAGGGAGGTTAATCCGACAAAATCTTCCTTACTTCGCGTTTGAAGTGATGTTTGTCTTTAGTTATTTGTTGTGAGGTGGTTTTCTTGTAGATGTTGTCGTCATTTAGTAAGAGTATTATTTTGTGTTGGTATTCCTCTGCGTCCATGATTACAACACAACCGTCTTTATAAGCGGGGGTGATGTGTATGTCCTTGTTTTGAGTAAGCTCTTTCATGGCTTCAGAGTATCTCCGTGGTATGGAACTGTTGTTTGGTAGGTCAGCAGAAGTGGTAATGAGACCTTGGACGTAGCCTTTTTCAAAGTCGGAGTCGGTGTTTCTGTAATTTTTGGTGAGAGTGTCAACAATGCCACCTTTATATATAAGTGCGTATATATATATATATATATATATATATATATATATATATATATATATATATATATATGTGTGTGTGTGTGTGTGTGTGCGTGCGTGTGTGTGGGTGTATATATATATATATATATATATATATATATATATATATATGCTTATACATATATGCATATATATATATGTATATATATATAGATATATATATATATGTATATATCTATGTATATATATGTATATATGTGTGTATATATATGTGTATATATATATATATATATATATATATATATATATATATATATATATATATATATATATATGTAAATATATAGTAGGTGTTTAGATCGTCCCTGAACAGGATCGGATACAAATAGACTACACTATATTATACCATATTCTTGTTCGATATTTTACAACCACTGTTTTAGTACAATTACTTACTACTCATTATTTACATTTTGGGAGATTGCCAAAAAGTCGTTACTTATGTTCAAATACATACTTACCAATGATTAGTAATTTATCGAATGTAACTTCCTGACGGAAAAGAATGTTCTTTAAAAATCAATAGATTAAACGTCATCATATTGTATTCCGTATTTTAACACCTGATAAAGTATGTAACATTTCTTTCTTTTTTCGATCATTTTATATAACAATGCTTGTCTTACATATCGAGTATATAATCTCATATAAAATTGTATATTCATATTATTATTCAATATATCTATATATATACATATATATATATATATATGTACATATATATATACATATATGTATATATATATATATATATATATATATATATATATATATATATAAATAAACACTCATGATCAAAAATTGTCGACCACTTGAAAATGTTTAAAGAAAAACCTTCTTTTGAGATAGATTTTAAACTCCTCCCACTTAAGGTTACCAATACTACGATCAAAAATGGTATGGAAAAATTGTTACATGCTAAACATTTTATTCAGAAATTTACATTCTTTTTATAAAACGAGGAATTTTACACTTCATCAAAATAATAAGACCAGAGAAAATGTTTCTACCAAAGTGTATGAACTATGTATAAAAAAATTACACAACCAAATTTAATAGTGAGTTATACCTCCAGTGGTTTTGATGACTTCAACAAACAATGCATGCTAGAAATAAGCGTTTCCATTAAGGTGCGGGGTATGTTGCTCCAGCTTCTTAAGATGGTTTCACGAAGTTCATTTGTTGTTGAATATTGTTTGCCATTTCAATAAACATCTGTTGTCATCCATCCCAAAACATTTTCAATCGGGTTCAAGACCGGTAAGCATGCAGAATGCCCAAGGAGATCGACCCCATTTCCTTGTAGAAAGGTCAAAGTCCGTAGTGCAGCGTAGATTTCAGCCGTATCCTGTGATGATGACGTAATCATAACCATTTTGACTTCTATCGAAATACGATTTGGGATCATCTTCAAATATACTTATATCAACATTTCTGTCGCAAAATCTTATGTATCTAGATGCATCATTTATTTGGTAAATGTTATTATCATAATTTTATTCATTCATGAGAAAACTAGAGGGGCTTATAATATCACAAACATAAATAGTTCTTAAACAATGGGAACAATAGCGTTAACATCAATTATGTTTGTGAATATGAAAAGTCATTCACGCTAGCATATTCAATTTTGTATTTCTAACCATTTTACGTAATTATTAATGTTTACTTAAATACTATTTAAAGTGAATCATTTTCTATCGCGTTTTTTTTTCAGTTTATGTACTTTCATGATGACATTCCATCTATCTATTTGAGTTTGATTTACATTCTGTGTTTCTATTTATTCTCCGATGTACTTATCTGTAATTTCTTATATCGTATTTGAAACTGTGATCGACGCGTGTTTAATATTTATAGGTCCTGGTATTATACTATATTTCACATGATATCATTGTATTGTATTGCTTAAGATTAATAATAGCGGTATATATTTGGAAACAATTATAATCAATTCCTGATGGGGAATAACTATGATGTTGAATTAAATGTGAACACTTCATAATTGATTAATATTTATAATAAGTAATATCAGAGTTTATCTTTATATTGATAGATCATATAAGGTACTAAAATGATAATTTGAATTTTTAGATTGTTTGCATATTATATGTGGTATAAAGTGGCATAAAGAGCGAAGTAGAGGTAAAAATTGCGGAAAGCAGGGAATACAGTAAGGGGGTTGTAATAGCAGCAACAGGGTAAGAACGAAGAGAAACACGATGACGTAATTAGTTGAATAACGTAAACAATGATGCGAAAATGTTCGGCCGCTTAATCGGTTAATATGGTAAAACTAATGTTGATTCGCTGACGTGTATATTGTTTAATCTAGCTACATTCATTGATTCAGTGTGTTGTAATATACACCCCAGGGCATAAATCGAGAGGAGACGTTATTTTTTTTACATATTCCATGGATGTACCCTACACATGAGTATAAATGTAGCTTCAAATTTGATGACGAAGCAAAATGGTTACACTTACATACAAAGTACCAATATTACTCCGACGAGTATCTTATGTTTAATTTTCTTTGATAGTATTAAAAGGTTGAAATACCTCGCATGACACCCTGCATCAATTCACACAACTTAGGCAGACGTACATTATCTATGTTGTATATGCATTGGAGGTGCAATTTATTCTTTTAAAATACAACACCTACACATTGTTTGAAAAGAAGGGTTAATTTGTCTTTGTAAATTTTACTGATTCACACATAACCAACGGCATCATAGACACATATTTGTTCCACTTTACAGTTGTTATAAGCATCTGTTCGTTCTCATAGTTTTTATTTAGGTTTTTTTTACTACCTTTCAACATCCCCTATCCTTTTGTTTATGTTTTCTATGTAAATATTTATTTGCATATTTATTTATATATTTTTCTTTATTTTGCGAAATTGATGTACTTTTTAAATTTAGTAATATAATTTTTTCTCAAGACATTCAGAAAAAAATTCAACCATTTACTTCTTTTTTTTCGATCAAAAATGTTTTCTTGAGGCCATATATTTTATCATTTTGTATAAAATAATTGTTATTTATATATAAACCCATATATATATATATATATATATATATATATGTGTGTGTGTGTGTATATATATATACACACATACATATACCCACGCACACACACACAAACATATATATATATATATGTATATATATATATATACATATATATATATATATATATATATATATATATATATAGTTATAT
>OY744515.1:236612937-236617937 GCA_963556195.1 Sepiola atlantica | reverse complement strand
AAAACAAGTTCAATCCTACCAACTTAATTTCACAGTCAATCATTCAGATCCGTTACCCAGCTGCGATATTCCCTTAGGCCCAACTGACCCGAAACTAGGATGACCCCTCTGCCATCCTCATTCAATCAGCCATTCCCTATGTGAGGGAACTTCTATGCTATCCTTCAAAGTCGATAAGCGCAACTAAGCCCTCGGTCTCATACTGGCTGGACATAATATACCTCGTTGTCACTGTTGAACCGCACGAAACTTTGGAATATTCCGAGAATTCTCTAATGTAACCTACTTGTCAGAGTTTCCGCAGTTCGCCTTTGAGTCTACACCATTCCCTCGAAATCGAGAGAAAAATAAGTACCGCCAGCATACATAGGATGCCATACACCACTGACCGACTTCATTAAACTTCTTCAACGTTAATTACCGTTTATTTCTTTATATACTCATTTCATACAAAAAAAATGAACTCTGCTCAAGCCAAAACAAAACGAAAAATCGTTTCTCTTATGTGTGTCTCTCACCCATCCACCACTAATTGCAGGTTCAAATAACAGAATGGGTAAACATATCTGTTTACAACAAAAAAACAAAACAAATAAGCAAGCAATGCATCAAACAAAAATAATAATTTCGACAAAAAATATAACAAACAAAAAAACACACAGACACCAATAATGTTGCATTCCAAGAAAAAAACGTATCTTTATTGTCACAAGTGATAACTGAAAAACATATCATTGCGAAAAATAACAATAGTAAAAAGAAAATGCCGCTGCTTCACGACAACCCATGAAACGCTTTCTCGAGTGTGTGTTTGTGTTTAATTGTGGTATTTCTCTCTTTTTCTCTTTTCTAAATGTCTCTATTATTTCATTCTTTCTTTCTTTCTTTTTCCCTTTTCCTTCTATCTTTCTGTCTAAATTCATAGTCATTTCGTGTTTTTCGTTTTTTTCCGTCACGACAATGTTCATGTACTATTCGCTCAGTCTATTTTTCTATTTTTCTTTCATTCTTTCTTTCTTTCTTTCTTTCTAAAGTAAATACTTTTCTTTGTTTTTCTCATCGACTTTTTCGTCTGTTCAAAACCGTTTCGTTTTTATTTCATAATTGTTCATTTTCTGTCACATTTCTCGTTAATCGTACTCTTTTTTATTTTCTACAAATCGTGACAAAAGTTCCTTATAATCGTAAACAAACTATAACGTACTTACAATATTGCATCACTTCGCAACAGGTAAAGGCAAGGAGTATACACACGATGCGAACTTCGTAAACGTCGCCACTGGAACTTCCACGATGTCATTGCGTGTCGATCTCCCTGTTAGAACTTATTTTAATCTGAGAAAAAACGCTGGCATCTTAGTCAACACGTGCTTGAGCTCATTCAGTAAAGTCGCTGCCTTGACCTTTTTTGAATACCTTAGAGGCATTCGTGATGAGAATACGTTGAACCTTGCGGTTAGATGTGTAACATATACTCTTCTTGTTCGGTCATCAGATCGCCGCCTTGTGACAGCTCATACCAGCAGCGATCCTGGCATAGATACAGGATTTTGATGTTTCTGCAACACACTGCATGCATATATGTATATATATATTATATATATATATATATATATATATATATATATATATTAATACAAAAAATGCACCCACGCTAATATAAATATAGCCATACAGTTAATGTAATGAGGTAATATGGATATTGATGCTTGACGTTATTTCTCTCACGACACAAGTTATGTATAACACTGTACTTACAAGTACTTTTTAATCATGGCGATATTTTATAGAGGTAGTTAACACCATTTAATGGACGAAAATATATATGATAGATCCTATCTAGGAAGTCATAAACTTTTTGCGTAGTAAGGGTAAAAATCCTCACTTAGTTTCGCATTAAATAGCAACTTACTTTTTAAGTGATAAAATATATGCGATAAATGTTATCTTAGCGTTTATTTAAACAGTTTACTAAACATCTTCCACCAATACACCGACGTAGAAACACTTTAGTAATTATTGAATAGATGGCTAAAAATATATTGTTAGCTCCCAACTGATGAGGTTTAAAGAGATCAGCACTGTACTTAGTTTCGCATTCAAATGTCATGAATAGGCACTTAGAGGCAAGGTCATGTAAATTTGGATGAAGTAAAATAAAACACCTTCAGGTAAATTCGAATTTTTATAAGTAAATCATATAATTTATGAACTATTTTAAAGAATACTACTGAATTAAAATCTATAAATTTCTGCACAACTTTTTGGATGTACTAGCTCTTAACTGAAAGATTCAAAATGGCGTACAAGTTAGTTTTCTTACATATGAGTTTTATTATTTCTATGTTTTTATTTATTTGTTTTCGCCCAAAACAACCCACTGTATAGTATATGTTTTTATCAATACGTTTTAATCCAATAACCTGTAATTCTTTGTGGATTTTTCTGATAAGTTTGTAATGTTGCAGAGACGATATTGACATGAATTTTGTTTTGCTACAAACAAATAAAACGGACCGTAAACACTACATCTTACTGAACTGTTATGTGTTTTTCGAAATGTGAAAATAAACATGGTTATTGGAATAGAAAATCAACATGACTTATATATGCATATATATATATATGTGTGTATGCATATATATACATATCTATATATGTATATAAATATATATGTATATAATATAAATGTGTGTTTGTGTGTGTGCAGAATGAGTCAAAATGGACGCAAATAAAATTTATGTTTTAGCATATTACATCTATACCAACACCTTTCAATTGAAAGGTCGATGATTGTCACTTGCAACAATATATATATATATATATATATATATATATATATATATATATATATATATATATTTATATATATACACATGTATATATACATGCACATATATATATATATATATATATATATATATATATATATATATATATATATATATACTGATGAGAGGCTGTGAAAGCGATAACATTTTATACCTTCAATATCCATATCACGATATTTTTATTCATACTTATATCCCTGCACCTAGCAACCAATATTATCGGCTAGCTTCATATCTATCATTTTATAATGCCGTACGCTGTGTATTATATTAAATAAATAAAATGTCCATGCAGGGTAGCATGGGATGTATAGCAATATATTCATTTTTATGAGGCGGTGACTGTCAATATTAATAATAAAAGTAAATATACTGTGTTTAATGAAGCTCCCGAGAAAACAAGCAATATAATGTATGAGATCAGAGTTACAAATCGGAAGTTCCCATATCTCGGAGCGTTAGCAAAAGAAAATAAAACGCAACATCACAACGAGGACTAATAAAAAAACGACACATAATATTAGAGAAATCCAGGATGAAGATAAATCAAAGACATGTTGGAAGACCGACAAGATGAAAAGATCCACAACAATAAAAACTAATAAAAATTAAAGAGGATTATATTTTAAAAATCAGAAAGTAATAATATATATATATATATATATATATATATATATATACATATATACTTATAAATATAAAACTCAAGTAAATGAAAATGTACACCTAACCGCATACACTCAAAGAGGAACACACACATACACATACATAGGCTAGCATATATATATATATATATATATATATATATATATATATATATATATATATATATATATATATAAATATCATATAAATATAAATATAAAATAAAGGATTGTATCCGTAAAATTTTAGTAGATAACACAAGAATCATCGCACAAAATACTAATACACTTAAACTCCACATACTCGAAGCCCTATACATTAAAACAGAAAAAAACAGCTATTAACAAGATTAACCATACTATTAGTACTAATATACTCAAATGCCTATAAATGTAAATTTACATAAAACACAATCCTTTATTTTCCCGGCAAAACAGAATATATATTCACTCCTAGGTCTATGCCTGGTTAACATTGCTCCACTGACGATGGACCTGGAAGGGTCCGAAAACGCTTTGGGAAGCTATGGCAATTTTATCAGCCAGTTTCCGTCTGAAACTAAGAACCTAATCAGAAAAAACGGTAAGGATCATAGAAAAAATAACCAGACACAAGATGTCCGTTATTTTTAATGATACTTGTATAAAAGAAAAGATGCTGCCAAGATACACATATATATATATATATATATGGTAAATGAAAAACGAAAAACCAAAAGATAGTTGTTGTACATCCATAAACGTTTCGTCTTCATTGTAGGACTTCAGCAGGATGGGAATTTTGAAGAAAAATGCCATGCAAGTATATCGATGTTTGGGGTTGAGATAATGAACAGATGAGGGGATATAGTAGCCGTGGATGGAGAAGTACGGCTACTTCATTTCCACATCTCTCCACCATGTAAAACCTTAACTTCGATGTATTTGCTTTACAATTTGCTTTAAATTATCAGTCTGTATTAAAAGTATTACAATAAAGACGAAACGTTGATGAATATATACAAACTATCTCTTGTTTTCCTGATTCATTACCCATTAAATCGGATTAGTCTCGGTTTGCCGATTTAGAGTTCTGAAGTTGTAAACGCATAATTTGCATTAACATATTTGGCCAAATATTACATAGACATGGATTCCTTCACATTATAGACAAAATAGTAGAGTACCCTTAAAACTTCTTGTTTCAGAATGAGTTTTTAAGAAGAAATCTAAAATATATTCAGTTCTTCTGTACTTTTTTTCGTATTTTCCCGCCCTTTTTATTTCCACTAGATTAAGCGATGTCGTTTCATGAGAGGGAATGTTGAAGATTGCGCGACATATTCTTTATCATAGACTTATCGCAATGTAACATTATGGAATTTCTTGTTGCTTGATGCATGACGTTGTAATTTATTTCATATTGTAATGAAATGAATACGATACAGAATGTGTCGATGACATGTATTTACAATTCACCAGCGAATTAATGGCAACATTTATTTAATGTTTGCTTAGACCTTTTAACTTGAATGGAAGAATGATT
>OY744515.1:236535437-236610437 GCA_963556195.1 Sepiola atlantica | reverse complement strand
AGCAGTTGACCTGGGTTCACTTGTGTATTAGGGTGCGAAACAGCCCGTTTCGTTTAATATTGTTCAGGCTCTACTTGTGCCTTTTAATCGTAAGTGTGTCATTTTTTCTCAATGAGATTCTCATGGATGGCTCTGCTCTTGAGGAGAAGTGTACTTTGAAGATTCTTGGTCTTACTCTCTCATAAAATTTATATTGCAGTTAATACATTATATGCATTTATCTTTCTGCTTCTCGTAAAGTCGGTTTTCTCTATCGTGTGAAACACTTTCTTACACCTGACCCTATGCTCTATCTTTTCAAGTATACTATAATACTATGTATAGAGTGATGTTTTCATATTTAAAGGTGTTAATCTGTGACTTATTTGACAGTTATTGATAAGGTGCAGAAACGTATCTGTAAATTGATAAGCAACAACTTATTTTGTTCTCTACACTTATTCTGTTACATACGTCATGTTGTTTTCTCAACCTTTTCTATATGTACTATCATGACTTCGGAATTGTGTGATCGATTCCCTGCTCCCTTTGCTCCAGCTACTCCAGTTCCTAGTCAAGTGGTCTTCTTCAATTCGCTATTTAGATACCTCAATGTAATACTCTTCCTATTACAGGAGGTTCTTTCTAATAAGTTAATGTATGTGGGGCTCTTTTTCATGTTGATGGTTCTCCTTTTAGCTATAGCTTTAGTCTTCTAAAGACTAAGCCCAATAAGTATTTTCTGTCTTGGCGATAACAATGTTTTGTTGTTTTTATCCCCCTACATCAAGTGGTTTCATGCATTGTCTATAGAAATGTCCATACAAAATTATATATCAATAACTATCTTCTTTACTTTCACTCTATTCTTTATATATATATATATATATATATATATATATATATATATATATATATATATATATATATATATATATGATCCGAGTATGGTATACATCCAGAGAAGTGTAACCGGGTTTATGAGAGTTCTCAATAAAAATATAAAATGAAATAAATTATCATTCATATATATATATATATATATATATATATATATATATATATATATATATATATATATATATATATATATGTATATATATATATATATATATATATTGTTACAGAAAAATGAGTACAACATTCGTACCGGTTGTTTCAAACACGGAAAGACTTATCAATCATGCTCTCTTCAGCTTATGCTGTCATCTGATTCGGAAATGTGAAGTCACGCATCACTCTCGTTTCGACGCGTTATTTGCTTAGAGTTGTGTGTATGTTGGTTTGAAATTAAATTTAAATTTAGTGTAAGGAAGGTTTGAACAAAACGGGTGTGTGAAAAGTAACAGTTGAGTTTTAAATCGGACGAGGTTTAAACACATATAAAAAGATATAAAAATAAAAATAATAAAAATAAAATTAAATATACAAAATTAAAATTAAAATATAAAGGGAAAGACTTGGGTTAAAAAATCAAACCCAGAGGACCCATTTGATGTTGCAATGGGGTCCTATGGCAGTGCAGACATCTGGGACTTAATCGGCTTGCTCATATTAGATACGCTCCAAAATAAATTCCCAGACCATTTATGTGGGCTTTACAGAGATGACGGACTCTGCCTGTCCCGCAACCACAAAGGAAATACACCAAGTAGAGTTGAAAAAGAATTAACAAACACCTTCCAAATACTCGGTTTCAAAATCACCATTGAAACAAATTTAGACCAAGTAGATTTCCTAGATACCACACTGAACCTTGCAAACAATACACACATGCCTTTCCACAAACCCAATGAAGCACTCACATACACACACACACACACACACACACAGGGGATATTGCTACCCCCACAGTCTTTAAAAATTTAGTCAATAATATTAGACAAATAATGTCAAACCTCTCATCCAGTTCCGAAATTTTCAACCAGGCAACACTCTATTACAACAAAGTGCTCCGCGACAGCGCGTTCAGAGAAGAGATGACATAGACCCCCATTCGAGACCGACCACGGGGGAACCGTAATAGGATCAGGTCGGTGATCTGGTTTTCCCCACCCTATTCCAATAATACCGAGACAAATGTAGGCCACCTTTTCCTTAACTTACTCGACAAACACTCTCCCACACACACAACCTGCACACACTTTTTTAACAGAACTGCTATTAAGATTAGCAACTCCACTGCACCATAGATAAGAAAAATCTTTGCGGAACCCAAAGCAATTGCAAATGCCAATGCCAGGACAAAAACAACTGCTTTCTAGAGGGGAATTGCAAAACCGATTCACTCGTATATGAAGCCACCGTCACTAGCCAGACTACCGGTAGAGCAGAAAAATACATAGACATGATGCAGGGAAGCTTCAAAAAAATACTATACACACACAAAAATACCTTCAGATACGAAAACAAGGTAAATAGGGCAATCGCGACGCGAATATGGCAACTTAAAGAAGAAAATACATCCCTCACCATCAAATGGAATGTAATATAGAGAAAACCACCCTTCTCTCCAGCCATAAATAGATGTCCTCTGTCTGACGCCGAAAAATACCATATATCAAGGGTCATCATTGACCCGAATACAGCCTGTTTGAATATTCGCTATGAAATCTTTAAGGAATGCATCCACAAGAGACAAGCACTACTCATAAACTGATCTTACCGATACACATACAACCGTAGTTACTCCCCCCTTTGCTAAATACAAACCCCCATGATTGCCTTATTGAATACCGACTGCCATTCCAGATAATTTTCCAAACTATCACCCCTTATAATTATAAATATAATTAAAACATACGAACTAGCACCGTAATCAACTCATTTCCACACTAATTTTAAGGAGCAGTTATTTCAACTTTCCCAAAAATATTGCCCCAATCATTAAGAGGCTAACACCTCCATTTCACAACATTATTATTACTCCCATACGTCCCCAAACAGTTTCAAACCATTTGAAATCCCTACAGAGTCACTGCCTTTAGATCGCCCAGATGATACCTTTATTTAACTTCCTTTATTTAAATTCCTTTTATCCAGAATTTAAACGCGATATTAAGTAATGTTGCTCCTTTTCAACGCCTATAATCCTTAAACCCTCTTCCCCGAATTCCTGTAGAACACACATCATCATACCCAAAAACAGTAACGGCCAAATAAACGAATCTTTAATATTGATTCACGGAACTTATATAGAAATATTTTGTATTTATCTTTTATTTTTTTATATTTCATATTTTATTTTTTAAAATATTTTTTATATTTTTTCATTTTATTTTATTATTTTATTTTTATTTTTATATATTTTCATATCTCTTAAAACCTCCTTTTGTTTAAATCTCAACTGTTACATTCCCCCCCCCCTTATTTCAAACCTTCCTTACACTAAATTTAAATTTAAATTTAAACAAACATACACAGCGCTCTAAGCAAATAACAGGTCTAAACCAGAATGACACGTGACATCACATTTCCGAAACAGATGACAACAGAAGCTGAAGAGAGTCAAATGGCTAAGTACTTCCGTGTTTGAAATCGACGGTACGAATGTTGTACTAATTTTTCGGTACCAAAATAAATAAATATTACGCTCTTAATCGTTAATTTTGTTACTTTAATTCGTAATTAATCGAGCACTTTGCTGGGATTGTTACTGCTATATTACAAAAAAAGTGTATATATATATATATATATATATATATATATATATATGTGTGTGTGTGTGTGTGTGTGTGTGTGTGTGTGTGTGTGTGTGGATGTGAACTTTGTAACAAATAACCTGAGCTTTGTAAACGTTTAAACATAGCTGATATGGCTAATGATAGGTAGGATTTACTGTATTTTATTTTATTTTATTCTATTTTATTAAAAAGCCACTATGAGCGAGTTTAGACCGCTGTTCAAATTCAAGTACCTCTGATTTTTGTGATTTTTTTACAATAGGTATTATACATCAATTAATAAATATTTCTAAGACTTAACTTTTCAAGTTTTAGGAGGCATAATATGGGCACAACTTACCATTAGAAAAATAAAATATTTCAGATTTACACTTTATTTTATGCATATTCGTTAGATCGTAATTAAGTAAGATTCGCTGAATTTCAATTTTTCCCAATTATCCATACAATTGTAGACATTATCTAGAATAAAATTCAGTTAATGGTTTTTCATACAAATTAGAATAAGATTTTAGACATAAATATTAGTACTGTTTAATCTATATTGCAATCTTTGTAAGCGGACATAAAAAATGTGGAAAACCTTTCTCTGAAAAGAATTATAATAATTGTTTACGAATTAGTCCTCTCTTCGGCATCGTTTACGGTTTGTTATTTTTACCTTTTCATGTGCATATTGAATTAAACACTTGTCCACAGCGATCGATTTATGCAGCAGGCTGGCCAACACAAGGCATATTAATAGAAGTAAGTACATGACCAGTATTGCACTCTAATTTAATTGCATTTTATATAAAACTCAGTTTTTGTAACACTTTAAGAAAATGATAGCCTCATTTTAAAGTTATCAAAATTCTTTCTGACTTAATTATTAATCAATGTTTGAGTTCTCCCGACGCATCTATTCTTGAGCGTGTAATTAATGTTTGTTTTCAAATAAAGAAATATAATTGCAGGTGTGTTTTTAAATCAATCTTCAGGTAAACACACAAATAGTGTAATTATATAACTTTCTGACAGTGAACTTGTTCTGCTAAAATATCACGTTTTAATAATCAAAATAAAGTAATTATTCGTATTTGGAAAATGTATTTTATGGATATATTCAGAAATACATGGTGTGACGTACGAATACAGTTTAAACAAACCATTATTTTCAAGAAAAATTTGTAGTTACCTTCACCCAAGATAGAATCGATGAACTGTCTATATACAACATTGCTTTAAACACATTACATATAAATTATGAATCACTATATTTACTGATACTCTGATAATGAGAAATGCGCAAATTTAGAGTAGTGGGGTCAAACAAAATTCAATTGAGTTTACTCTATATTTCAGATGTAAATATCATTAATTATGCATTATTTGTAAATGTTTGTTTTATAATAGGTTCGTTTAGGAATATTTATCGTTCTTTTTGCAATAGAATCAATAGCTGCATTTACTTGCATTCATTAAATCGAGAATGTATTCGAATGAAACCTTAATTCATATAAATTATTAATATCAATGAAAGATTACACGTATGGTTAAACTAAATGTATCATCACATGTAATGCAAAAATAATATTATATTAATTATACTGTTGATCATAATTAGTCACATCGTCATATATAATATAATATTGTATTTACACACATTGATTATATAGTCAATTATTTAATATTAAATATAACATTTTTCAGGTTAATGTGTGATGCATTCAACTTCACTGAAAACGTTTCAATACCCAACATAGTTCATACAAAATGCAAAGAAAACATCCTTACGAATATTTTCTAGAAAGAATACGAAAAAAGCATATACACCGGGAACTTCTCTCATTAACATACATCATGCCTAAATTCATATTAACTGAACAAAATGTAATTTTTAGCCAATCTAACTAATTTACACAACATTCGCAGCAAATGTGTGTACATAACATCAGGAATAAATACTACTCATATCATTTCGTAAACGCATCACACATTTTGAATTCTAACGGCTCTGGTTTGTTCGATAAATGAACAAAACAAGTATTTTAACGTAATAATCGCAGCACATGTTTTCAAAGCTAACGACTATGTTTCAATTTAAAATAACTTATCAAGTTACAAACACATCTAATATTTTCAAATATTGTACTTGTGTGTTACTTTTTCATATCAATAATCTTATTAGATGATTATAATTAGTAGAGTCCGGTCGATGTTTGGCGGTTTTTGAATAGGGAAATTTGCAACATCTTTGAAGTACCCATGAACATGTATTTAAAAGAAATGTGAAAACCGACACATGGTGCATTTTAAATGAAAAACACATTCATTTAATTGTTATCTTTTGCAAGCTTTCGTTGTAAAACAACTTTGTCAGTCGATGCAGTTTTATAGAAAAATAAAAAGTCATTTTTCTAATTCTACCTCCTTGTGATGGTATAAACCCCGAGGGGTCGAACACGGTAGAGGCAGAAACACACGTCAAGTGGTTACATACGTTTTAAGAAGTAGAGTCGGGTCGATGTTTGTTGCAGGTTGGCGCTTTTTGAATAAGGAAATTGACAACATCTTTGAAGAACAAATGAAAATATAGTTAAGCGAAATCTGAACACCGACACATAGTGCAATTTAAAGGAAAACATGATTCATTTCTGTGCAACCTTTCGTTGTAAAACCACTTTGTCAGGCGAGACTATCTTATAGTTTTATTTTCTTTCCTTCTTCCTTATGTTGATGGTATTAACCCTGATTGTGGATTGTCAGTTAAACAATCAAACATATTTTTAATTTTTAATTTATGTAATTCTTATTTAGTAAATGTTTCGGATATTTTAGACTGTAATCTGTATTTTTACTATTATTCGGACTACTGTTCTAATTTTGAATGTTACGTTCGATGTAAACTCCGATCTTTTCCGGATACGTCTGCTCGTATTCAGGAAAGTTGCATATCTAATTCGGGAATCTGTACGGGATTTCGAAGAGAACTATTTAGCTATTCTACGGTAGAAGCTTGATCTTGTTCCGTGTGCCGTGATTGGTTAAAGACTAAATTAATTCGTAATTGTACTCTAAATATCGGCAATACTGAGGATTGGACCTTCAATATCTAGAAGACTATCACTAAGCATTAGGACTTAGGGCATATATCCGTGGCGCCACAAGACACAAGATTAGTATTTTGTTTCTCTTTATTCTAAAACGACATGGTTACAATATTCTCAGAAATAGCTTGTAGAATGAATACTTGAATGATGAGAAAGCCATCGGAAAGATTACGAGCATGGGGAGTGTGTAATTGCGCAATTCCATGTCCCATGTTAACTTTGGACACGGAAGGAAAATAATGAAGAAAACAACACACAGAGTCACACACTTAAATCAGGAACCTTGGTATCTGATTGGTTTCTTCATTTCTTTGCGATTTGATTAATATTAATGACCTCTATAAAAAATGTGTGACGGCAGGCATTCAATTTTACTCAGGATTTCTTAATTAAAATATCAACAATAAAAATTTTAAAAACGATCCAGAAATAGAAAAATTATAATAACATGAATTAAAAAATAATAATGTTCAGTTCAGCTTTCGCAACTCATGTAATTATTCTGTTATTATCAAAATGAATGCAAAAGCCATGACAATAATGATTACGCCTCATTATTGTCTAATATTTATGTCGATAACGATGATATTAGAAAGTAATTTACAAAAACATTCTTGGTCAAATAACATGAGCCTATAAATATACTTCACTGTTAATGCTTTGATATATCCACTGCTATAATATTTTAAAGAATATCGTTCATCCTGTGTTATTATTAAAGCAATTATTTAACGTTGTATTTAAGTCATTAGAGTTTGTAATATTTATTTGTTTGCATATTTTAAAAGGTAAAGTAGACACTCCCATTCATGTTCGTTAATTCACAAAAAGTTATCGTTCTTGCTTATTTAAAATTTTGAAGATTAATTAAAATACTTTACTATGGAAATCGTCTGAGCCGGACTAAGTAAGTAGAAACACGTAATAGTATAATAATAATATAAGTATACATCCTAGAATTAATTCAATTATATCAAACACAATATACTAACATGACTTCAACATGAACTAAATCCTTTTCTGCGAGTCTATCGCAACGAGTATCCCATTATTTCCGGCTCTCTGACAAGAACACTCGCTAACCAAGTGGTTATATATATTTCTTCGTGAATATATGATTAACCTCGAAAAGTTTAGAAAATGAAACAACCGATAAAATCCTGGTTGTACACTTTACGTTAGTAAATTATTAGTTCATTGAATATTATTGAATTCATTGCAATATTGTCATTTATTATGTTTACCTTGTCACATATCCAACTGCGTTCTTCTATTAGACTGCATTGACATCGCCTTCAAACACAACTAAATACACACTACGCACTATGCACTAAGCACACTACATTCTCATCGTATATATATATATATATATATGTATATAGTCTCGGAAGTTTCTCAACCATTAAAACTATATTTAAAAAAAAAAAAATTATAGTCCCAAGTCTTCCAGTGGAAAATCACTCATGTAAGTCAATTTATTATTTACAGTTATTATATTAGTTTGTTTCTAACACTATTTGAAAAACTGTTTTGGGAATTTAATATATATATATATATATATGTGCATATATATATATATATATATATATATATATATATATATATATATATATGTATATACTATGTATGTATATAACTGAGCATGCATAACGTTGCAGAAAAATACTTACGTAAATAAAGATTGAATAACGGATGCAGTTGGAAGAGGCAGATAGCATGACTTATTCAACACTATTTTAAGGGATCATCAGTTGTTTACCATGAAAAACTGTTTTGTGAATTTAATATATATATATATATATGTGCATATATATACATATATATATATATATATATATATATATATATATTATGTATGTATATAACTGAGCATGCATAACGTTGCAGAAAAATACTTACGTAAATAAAGATTGAATAACGGATGCAGTTGGAAGAGGGAGATAGCATGACTAATTCAAATAGCGAGACAAGAGAAAGTTTCGAAAGGAGAGAAATAACATATAAAGGAGTTAGAGAATAAGATAACGTGATGTAAATACTAAGTTAGAGATGAAGAGAAAGTATAGTAACAAAGCATTACACACACACATATATATATATATATATATATATATATATATATATATATATATATGTATATATATATATATCGTTAATAATGTTGTTAAAAATTAATGACGGCACAAAAAAATATATTTTAAACAAATGCTGAGACAGACAATCCAAACATTAATCCAAATATGCAAGTGAATATATTCTCATAATACATGGTAGCATTTATGATCTAGTGTACACCATATATAGTAATTATATGGTTTGTCTGTTACTATAGTTTCCAAAATTATCTTTTACCAAGATCAACTTCATCATCTAGAGTAAAATCTCATCAGTAGTACACATTTTATTAGTTATCTTTATTTACACATTTTATTATTTATCTTTATTTACACATTTTATTAGTTATCTTTATTTACACATTTTATTAGTTATCCTTATTTACACATTTTATCAGTTATCTTTATTTACACATTTTATTAGTTATCTTTATTTACACATTTTATTAGTTATCTTTATTTACACATTTTATTAGTTATCTTTATTTACACATTTTATTAGTTATCTTTATTTACACATTTTATTAGTCATCTGTATTTACCCATTTTATTAGTTATCTTTATTTACACATTTTATTAGTTATCTTTATTCACACATTGTATTAGTTATCTTTATTCACACATTTTATTAGTTATCTTTATTTACACATTTTATTAGTTATCTGTATTTACACATTTTATTAGTTATCTTTATTTACACATTTTATTAGTTATCCTCATTTACACATTTTATTAGGTATCCTTATTTACACATTTTATTAGTCATCTTTATTCACACATTTTATTAGTTATCTTTATTTACACATTTTATTAGTTATCCTTATTTACACATTTTATTAGTTATGCTTATTTACACATTTTATTAGTTATCCTTATTTACACATTTTATTAGTTATCTTTATTTACACATTTTATTAGTTATCCTTATTTACACATTTTATTAGTTATCTTTATTTACACATTTTATCAGTTATCTTTATTTAAACATTTTATTAGTTATCTTTATTTACACATTTTATTAGTTATCTTTATTTACACATTTTATTTGTTATCTTTATTTACACATTTTATTAGTTATCTTTATTTACACATTTTATTAGTTATCTTTATTCACACATTTTATTAGTTATCTTTATTTACACATTTTATTAGTTATCTTTATTTACACATTTTATTAGTCATCTGTATTTACCCATTTTATTAGTTATCTTTATTTACACATTTTATTAGTTATCTTTATTCACACATTGTATTAGTTATCTTTATTCACACATTTTATTAGTTATCTTTATTTACACATTTTATTAGTTATCTGTATTTACACATTTTATTAGTTATCTTTATTTACACATTTTATTAGTTATCCTTATTTACACATTTTATTAGGTATCCTTATTTACACATTTTATTAGTCATCTTTATTCACACATTTTATTAGTTATCTTTATTTACACATTTTATTAGTTATCCTTATTTACACATTTTATTAGTTATGCTTATTTACACATTTTATTAGTTATCCTTATTTACACATTTTATTAGTTATCTTTATTTACACATTTTATTAGTTATCCTTATTTACACATTTTATTAGTTATCTTTATTTACACATTTTATTAGTTATCCTTATTTACACATTTTATTAGTTATCTTTATTTACACATTTTATTAGTTATCCTTATTTACACATTTTATTTGTTATCTTTATTTACACTCGTAGAGATGATGCTCCTTTCGTACTATCTCTTTAAAAATCCATGTCGATTACTGATTTTGAAATAAGATACGAGAATGTTTATTTTTACTTTTTTTAAAACATATTATCAAATAATTCGTACAGTGGAATGTAAAGACACCCCATAAATATAACTTTGTTGTACGATGCACTTTATTCGTCAAATCGAAAAAAACAGTTAATATTATAATGAAATATCTAAATGGTAAACACCGAATTCATATTCTATTATAGAGAGAAAGTTTATAAATTGAATTGGTTATTTACAAAATTAAGAATGACAAAGAAAAAGAAATGACCGATATATATATATATATATATATATATATATATATATATATATATATTAGAATCCGCTGTCTGCCTAGTTATGTATTTACAGTTTACCGCCAAACAATTGCACTTAAAGGGACGGTTGGAATCTTTAACATTTCTCTAGGTTTGAGGGTCTTAAATAGCCGGTAAATATCTGGAATCCGGTAGGATGCCCCATCTCCAGCAAAAACAGAAAGATAAGAATAATAAAAAGGAATGATATCGCGTGTTCGAGTCATGTCTTTGTAAAAAGCATCGAAAGCAAATGTTGTTTACAATAGTTGATTTTCAGAAAGATTTACATGTATCTTTGTTCAATGTAGTCATCCAGCACAGATCTAAAGTAAACATGCTGCAAAAAAAGTAGGGGGTCGTTTACATTGGTAGAGCTAGCTTTACGTCTGCATGTATCGTATATCTTTATGGAGCCACTATTAGTACATGCATAAAGTATTGTTGTTAGATCTGAAATGTTACACAAAAACTAGCCTCATACATTTTTAGAGAACACACAATAGTTTTTAATCTAGTAGGTTTCGTATACTGTGCTAAGTCCAGGCTCCTTTGCACCTCTTTAGTGTTGCACTGGTGCGCATTTTTTACAATATTATTCAGTATTGGCTCACATAAGCTTACTGTAATACTACATAATCAACGGCAACTGCTTCGACCAACTGGGTAAGCAGCAACACCCCTGTTCTACTGTAGAAGCCCCTAGTTGTCAAAAGACTTTCGCTTTTAATAGATTCATTCAACGGACTGCTTGTCTTCGGAAATAGCTTTCTGCTCACGGATTGGCTGACCAACATGCAGACATTCATCAGTAGAACTAAGCTTATTGGTCGGTCAACCTAAAACAAGACATCAAATGTGAGTAACACAAAGAAAAGCTGTTTTAGACTGCTTTAAAGGGGTTCACAATTAAAGTGAACTAAGGTGTATCTAGTGTGACATATATTTTTGTAATACTTCAATAACACCGGATGTTTTTAGATAAACAAGTACGAGTTCTCACAACATATTTATATATACATATATATATATATATATATATATATATGAGTGTGCGACAAGAAATCACAGTTAAACTCTTTTATTAAGTTTTTAGATAAACAAGTGCGAGTTCTCACAACAAAGTTAAACTCTTCTATTAAGAGCCAATTTAACCGCAGTTGTGGCTTCAGCACCTTCGAACGGATGTACTTATTTATGTATTTTTTTTAATTTAAAGCTCATTATTAAAAATAAGCTTTAAGTAAAATATGTATAAAAAGAAATGTTTCAACTGTTCTATTGTTCTCTTTAACCGGCCGAACAACATACTTAAATTAACTGTGCATAATTTCACGACTAATCACGTTTTGTTTACTTTGAAGAAAAAACATTTAACCCATTATTAATTGAAAATTGAAAATTGACACACAACATTCAAAATATATTTTTACTTTAATAATAGTTTTTCAATGATATGTTTATATATTTTATGTCTCTTAATTTACTTTAGATTATAGAAGTATTTTTTTTATGAAGGGAAATAAAATGTCCTACGCAAACCTCATTTAGGAAAGTCAAGAAAAAAAAACATGTTTAAATCCGTGGAATTGCGAATAAATTGTGTTATTGTTTGGAATCCAATCTGTTATGGCATGGTCTCTCGAATCTCACACTATAACTATTTTTCCTATACATTTCCAGTTATTTCCAAGACGATATCCATGAGTATCATTAACTTCAATTTTTTAAATGATGAAAGGATGAATATTTGGTATTTTGTAGATTAACATCATCACAACACTTAAAAGTAAACGTGAAAAAAGATTCTATATCATCAGTTGATTACGTGCGAACACTCTGAAGAATTGAACAAAAACAATTACTTTCGAATTTGGAGAGTGGGATAAGTTTTGTATATAGATTTGACGTTAGATTATCACCCATTTCCCTATCAGTTTAATGTTTAAGTAATTATTTCTCTACGTTTTTCGGACGAGGGTGTAAGTTTATAGGCGAATAGTTGTGGTGTTAGCAGATTTTGCTTGGCAGAAGGATCTGCTTCTTGGGCCGAGAGTGTGAAATAAAGTTAATACAGATTCTTTTTTAGGTGGGGCTTGGCATTCGGACTCAAATTTGGTGGTAGGATTGAGATAAAGTTTTTTTTAGAGCTGAGAGTGTTTTATTACTCGAATGCAGAGTAAACCCTCATTGATATAAATATATATGATACCATATATTAATTATTAATATTATTATTCGTATCAAAGTGATTTCAACGCACTATTTCACGACCTCCTTTGTGGTAATGTCTTTTTCTTTTTACTCCTTGATTTCAGAATCATTTTTCTGCACATGTGTATGTTTTTTATCTGGTATATATTGCGAACATTTTTCATATTCTGGTAAGCAGAACGCCAGCATTTTGTAGTCTATCGCATTCGAGTTTGAGTTATTGAACGAATTACTGTACATCACTATTTGCATTAAGAATTATGATAGTATATGCGCAATAGATAACTCCGGTAATGTCATATATACAAATAGGAATCATTATGATACACGCTAAGATATGCCTGCACCCACACCCACTTACATATAATAATAATAATAATAATAATAATAATAATAATAATAATAATAATAATAATAATAATAATAATAATAATAATAATAATAATAATAATAATAATAATAATAGACTAAACGATAAGTGAAGTATCGTAAAGTATCGTACGTTGAGTAGAGCAATCGATGGTTTTCATCTGAACTTTCGGCGTAATAAAATGTGTATCAGTGTTATTCAATTCTATGTGACTTTAAACAATTTTTATCTTTATCTTTCCTTCTTTAAAAGTATATATATATATATATATATATATATATATATATATATATATGTATGTATATATATATATACATATATATATATATATATATATATATATATATCGTTTTCAGCGATATATTACATCAATAGACAACTCTATTGTTATGATTTACCCGCAATTTCACAAAATGTATGCATCAGTTGAACATACTTTTAATAGATATAGATGATAAATCGTAGCGGTGCATTTCTGGATGGATAATACCGTTTTAATTTGCCAAGTTAATCAAGATTTTCTTATGGCTTACATATTATCTGATAACAATTGTTTAACAGCGTTTGTGTTTCTTAGAAGCTCGTATTAAAACAGGCACTTTGATAAAGCATACATAAGCATACATTAAAGCATACATTAAAGCATACATTAAAGCATACATAAGCATACATTAAGACCGGTTTAAGAAGGATTACATTTGATAATCTAAATAACGCAGAAGTATCTGAGTTCAAATACCGGATTGACAATATGGTACTCCATCTCACTTTTCTATGTATATTATCATGAGTCTGCATAAATACGCTTTAAATAACAACTATAAATAATAAATAATGAC
This sequence comes from Sepiola atlantica, assembly GCA_963556195.1. Lineage (NCBI taxonomy): Eukaryota > Metazoa > Mollusca > Cephalopoda > Sepiida > Sepiolidae > Sepiola > Sepiola atlantica. The sequence continues at coordinate 236,596,084 of OY744515.1, read as the reverse complement.
TATTATTATATGGGGGTCAGATACAATGGTTATAATATAAAGTCAGATTAGTTAATAGCATATAGAATTGGCATTCTTCTATAACGGATACACTTACATTCAAGTAAACATTGTTGTCCATTGGCCCAAGTTGAGGTGATATACATAAATTACAACCCTGACCATGATAACACCTACGTACATTTAATCATTGACATCATCTATTTAATCACCTGAACACCCATGTTGTTTTTAAGACTATGATCTTGTAATATTTAGAAAATAATATGTATAAAACACATACATAGGATCACAGGGGAAGTATGTATATGGTTCCTAATTTCTTATGAAATAAACTTAAACACAAAACTAAACTTTATTCTAAAAAGAAATGTTCAGAATACTGAGTCACGCTTGAATCTATTAACAACATTCGAAAAGAAGAGATACGCGAAAGTCCCTCGTATGAATCTAAAACAGACTGTGAAAACAAAACATGTGTAAAAATGCAATGTACACCTCTGAAGTAATGAGATGCACAAGTATAACTCTAAGTAAACCTCTCGCGACAGTATGAAAATGATCAGAGTTCGATTAATTAAGAATGATATTTAAAACCGTGTGCCAATCAATCATTTTTAAAATATTTTATTGAATCTGACTTCAGGAGGTATACTATACTAATATATTTAACTGGCATACAGACATCAATGCTAACTAGTAGGATAAGTAGGCATGCCCTAACTATTGCTTTGATAATAGTCGCTAAAGATATATTGTCCTCAAATATGAAATAAATATTTAACTAAAGTTCGATTTCAGAAAGTGTTCTTGTGTATTAATGTTTTTTTTAAATATTTATCTTGATCCCTATCTGGGCTTATCACATTGGTTAATGGAAAATTATTCCCAACTAGCTTTGAAATAAAATACTTATCTGTATAGATAAGTGAGTTCGTTTTAAAAAATCGTAAACAACATAAACGAATGAGTTAGAAAGAATCTTATTAGATATTCTTAACATTTAGACCTCGCGACCTACAAGGCTCGGGGTGCGGTGATTCCATTAATCGAAACACACAAGTTAGATTACGATGCGCTTAAAGAATAGCATAATTCGCACAGCTTCAACTAAGAATGGTGGAACAACAACATAAATATGGTTAAAGACGTATCTACTTTTCATAGATATTCTTCGATATCAGGTTTCGCGCGATTACACTATACTATATTTCTCCTTACTTTAAGACATACTGGTCAAATTTAAAATAAGTAAATTCGAGTGATGAATAGTATCATTTTGGGAATGTTGACAACAACAGGGGGTTTCTGAGAATTTAAAAGCAATAATTGAAGAGGGCATTTAAAATAAAAAGCGGTACATGATAGAAGAACTTGCGTTTTAAGAAATTATATATTTTAAGATAGCATGTATTTAGAAAGGGGTGTTTTCCTGCCGAATACAACATGGTCGTTAACAAGTCTTTTATAAACGCATTCTTGTTGAGCAATCGTATTAAAAAGAGGAAATTCTGACCAGTGGCCACCATTGTAGTGTCAGTGCCCCCCCCCTGACAAACTAACTGACGCTAATCATCAAGTGGGCGTTGCGCCTTGATTAGTGATGACTTGCTAATATGATATAAAAAAGCTTATTACATATGTTCTATTCAAACCGGAAAAAATGGCCATGATATATCTCTTTTAAATATGAACACTCTATTTCAAACCTAATTTCTAGCAGGTGATTTGTAAAATCACATGTACTTATCTTCATAAGCATTATGATATATGATTAATGGCACTATATTTACTTTCTGCTGACAATACAGAAGTTTATATAACATATTTATTTCATATATCGATTAATCGGTAAGACATTTTTACTATCGTATCTTATGTCAACATCACTACAAGAAAACGAGCACGGCAGTTCTATTAATCAAATTGGTATCCGCCATTACATTGGCACACACACACACACATGCATATATATATATATATATATATATATATATATATATATATATATATATATACATATATATATATATATATATACATATATATATATATATATATATATATATATATATATATATCAGGCGCGTAAAACAACTACTTAATATGATAATAAATTCATGATAAAAAATAAATGAACGGTAAGCCTGGGTCAACTTGCTGAATTTGTGATGATTGTAGGACTGTAGTAATTAATGGAAGTGGATATGACGTCACAATGTTCCAAGTGAGAGAGCGCGGGTGATAATACAGCCGTTCCTTTGGAAGCACGCACATAGTAGATAAAACATATAGATGGGCTGATAAGATATGACTAAACAGTGATGATCAATCTATCTTTCTCACTCCACTGGACAGTGGTTTTGACCGCAGATAATATTTAATAAACTTATTATTTCTTCCATTTGTCTTGGGTCGACATATTCTTTTTCAAAAGTGTTAATAACAAGCTTTGATTTCAGGCAGCATGCCTTGTCTAGAGTGTTGATATTGTGGCGCGTACAAGAGCAAATAGCTACTAAGGTTTGAATACACATTCTTAGCTTTAATGTGTTTTAGAACGAATACCGATTCTAGTATTGCTAACGTATTTCAAACAGAATTTCCATCATGCATTTTATTGTAGGATGTATTTAATTTTCATTTTAATAAGAAATGCAGTGTATGAGCATGAAATATAAGTATTCGGAAAATTATCGCTTTATATATTTAGTGATAGGATCTAGTATTCTGACAAAACCTGTTTAAATTATGAATAGAAATTGTTTACAATTTCTAGATAAGGGTGTGTACGTTATCATGAAATTTGATAGTACTTCTACAACATACTAAAACGGAACTCGGATAGAGCAAATAATAACAGCCTTCCTAATAACTCAACGTTAAATATCATCGGCCTCACATCCTCACGTATCATGAATTTGAATAAGGTATTTGAAATGTTTTTGCAGTATATTTTATACTGCAAAAACAGTATGTTCTCTTAGTGGACTAACAAACTGACCGTTTATTGAATTTCTATAAAACTACTATTCACCGTGGCATAGGCAATTGTTGACACATCTAGTATGGTATACAAATAACTAGTATATCACTATTGAACATGGTTAAAACACATTTAAACGTAATTTGTATAGCAGTGTCCCTCTCGGATCGATTCTGTTTTGCATCTCTCGTCTTATTTTAATAAAGTAATTTTATAGAATGCCGCTGATCTTCAAGCCGGGTTGTCTACATATTTATATGTAGTGAAAATACAAAAATAACCACCCTAAATAATTATGAAAAAAGTGAACAAAATGAAAAATGTCCTTTACCTTGGCGTAGTTGATGGAACATCACGTTAAGAAAAATAATAATATAGTCTTGAGGAGCTGTGATCGAGAATCACGGTCATTTATGAGCATATTCACGGCCGATGAAGTAAACAAAATAGTATTTAACATGTTCACTATTGCTGCCAAGAGAATTAGACTTGCAGTCGACGTAACCAGATTTATTGTTTCCTCTACGGGGTCTTGGAAGGGGAGTGCATGCGTAAAGCAGGAGTGGGCCCAGGAAATGTCGACATTTTACTTTAAATAAACTGTAAGCTCTAAAAAGGTTATTCTATCGATTCTCTATTTTTGCTTGAGAAATTAACAGCATATAAATAAGTGCACCGTCGAAAACCACCGGAATAATTTTCAGTAGCAATAATCATTACGAGAAATATAGATAGAAAGTATTAAGACAAAACGAAGAGGAACATATAGATCTTGAGTATAAGGAATATTTTAGATGATAACCCTCATGCTAATGACATACGTTTCAACCACGGGTGTTACAAAATAACATTTGCATAGATGTTCTGAGAAGACGGGATATCAGATGCCATAGCACAATGACTGAATAGAGAATATGACAATCCTCTTTGAACTTATTGGTGTGGCCTTGCAGGCCGGTAATAATCAAGACACACATAATTAACAAAGGTGTATGAACAGAAGTATGCCACAGCAGTAGGCGTCATTAGCCTGAGGCGATAACTCACACTATTCGCTGCAAAGACGGTTAAATGTAACTGTATGTATTGTGTCTGGATGAGACCATTCGTTCGTGAAATAGGAAAGATCAGCTTACACCATGATCACTATTGACACTGAAATTTTAGAGAAAACTATAAGCAGTTATTAGCAATAAGTCGAAGGTATGCGAATGATTCTGGAAATCTAATTGAAATGAAATAGAGAGCGGAGAAATCAAAGAAACACATGAAATCAAGGAAACAATTGCACAACTACATCTATAGAGTACGACTTGTGTATATTGGTGAGCAGTCACTGTTCATGGCTCCTGTGATAATATTTAATAAGTAAGCATAAATAATAGTTATTATTTCGTGCACTACGATATTCTAGACTGTTTCCGCTAGTATTAGGATAACTTATTTATATCCCATGTTGTAAGGTGTATTATTTTTAGTAATTACAAGCAAATATATACCCACTACGGTCGCATATTTCTGCTTGCTTGATGGTATAATGTTATGATGAACGAACACATTATACGTTCACCTGCAAAGAATGAGGTAATGGCTGAGAGCAAAGTATCATAAAAAGGATGAGCTAATGCCTAGTATAGTGATAGCATGACAATAGACCAACAGATGCACTACCTCTTCCCCCAAAATAGAGGAGATAAGCATAAATGGTGGAATCATCAGGAACAAACTTATACTATGCTGCACCCTCTTAATAAAAGGAAGTAACTCCTGTGAGGATCACCGCTGTCAAAGAGGAAGATTATACCTACTAGTACGATATCATAGGAACCGAACATATACAAAAAAGAAGGTTGTCTCTGGGAAGATGGTTTCGTGGAACTAGAATATATATTAGATTACCCTTTCCCCCAAAGAAGGATGCACAAATTGTGAGGAATACGACGCTCCTTAAAAAAGAGAAAGTAATTCCTGAGGGATGATCTTATTATAACAGAACCGATACTACAGTACCCGCCTCCTATCAAAAGATAATACGATAACAAATATGATAATTTATTTGAATTCATTTAAACATGCCTACCCCTAACACCATTATTATTATAGTTACTTGGCATTTTAGCTAAGATCAAAATGTATATGTTATCAATATCTGTCTACAGCATCACAGCGACCTCAGACGATGATATTGTGTATTTATAAAAGAATACGGCAATGTGAAATGACAACACTTTTTTTACAGAAGATGTATTTATTAGAAGCTGTGTATATAATAAATATAAAACAAAATGGGTCTACATGTGTTTAAGGTTGTTTGTAGTTTTTTAAATATATCTCAAAAGTCTATAGTTTCATAGAATAAGCACAATATGTGTTGGTGTTAATATACTTAGAATTGATGGAAAATTCTTGCACATGTATTCATTTAGATTTATTTTAATAATAGCATGCATAAAAATAATAAAAAATAGCATTACAAACAAAAAAGTGTTAATAAAAAAAACGCCAAATTCAGACTGGCTTCGTAAATTTGCTGTAATAGTAAATTTGACTATTGGCTTTACCGGGAAGCCTGAAATGTGCACCGCATATCAGTGAGTAATTGTCCACAGTCTCTTATTTGATAAGAGATACACCATACGGGAAACTCCCATTTAGAAACGTTTAAGTTACGGACTGCAAGTAATGAGCTGCAATTATCGTCTGCTATCAGCTCTACCATAAAGGATTTCTTGTTTTACGCTAGCAATGAAATTACATTTACATTACATATTAGAAGCAAATGTTGAGCATTGTTTATATATTTTCTCTTTATAAAATTAGTATGGTTACTTTAAATGCTTGTCGGATAGTTACATATGCCGAGAAATAAAAATAAATCCAGGATCAGTGAGTATTACGTTGATAATAATCAATGCAATTATTCCAATATTCCGATCAATGAAATATAAATATTAAAAACACTTTCATAGCTTGAAAAAATGTATCATATTTTCGTGATTTATGAACATAGTGTTTTCTTGGACTGACGTTGCAATTTAATAATAGATCTATTTAACGAAACTGTACAATCTTATAAAATGCTTACTGGATGACCTGGAGTTTTTTTTTCTTCTGAGTGCATGCTTTCATTAACCTGAAATAAGTCTCGTCATGAATACGTTATTTTTCGATAGCAACTCTTTATTTACTGTTAATGCTGAATCGGCTCTTATTGGATTTGTTACATACATAATTTATATACCTGAAATACGTTGTTATACATGGGTTGAACCTATTCGCATCCGTACAAATGAAACTGGTATCGCCTGTATTCGATAAGATATATTACTTATTGATGTATTTTTATTCGTGTGCATGCACCCATACACATACACTATCGAAGAGATTCAATCCACATTTTTTGATGAAGTATAATAAAAAAAGTGCGCTGTACAGCACGTAAAGAATACTTGCCTAATGTATTCGTTTGCTTTAAATAATGAATTATTTTTTGTGTTCTTTCGACTTCACAGTTCAGCTGGATAGATTTCGCCTCTTAAAATAAAAGGGAAAATGTGCACTTACGTTCTGCTATGTACGTTTTTTCTAATTTTTATTCGTTTAACACATTTTCAGTCGTGACACGCCAGCGGAAACGAAGCCTCTAAATGGAGCTCTTTTATACCGAGCAGAGGCTAGGTTACGGTTAGATTTACTCAGGAGAGAATATAAGTTGAGGCAAAGCAAATCAATATATATATATATATATATAAATATATATATATATATATATATATATATATATATATATATATATATATATATATAAAATAATTATTATTATAACCATAAAAATAATTACAAACAAATACATTAAATATTTAAGTAATACAAATCGTATATATTTCTAGACAAGGCGTATTGGTCCAATGGTAAAAACGTTGCACTATAGACATAAATATCGAAGGTTCCATCCTTGTCTATGTTAGCTATACTGATGACGGATGTGAGCCAGAAACACCTGTCCATGGATTACCTTCATATACGTAAAAATTAATAATATATATCAAGGGAGGCGCGATAGCGCTCTATCCCTTAATAGACTTCAAAAACGTCGTATGCTAGAAATCTCATTTCCTTGATCAGTCATAACTCAAAAACCAATAAACCAAATTATTTAAAACTTTGCACAAAATTTTCATTTGATAGGTTCTATAAGTGTGTCGAATTTCAGCATCATTAGTCAAGGCAACCCAGAGATCCAGAAAGGTCAGGAGTGATTTTGTGTGATCCTTGTGTACGTACGTACGTGTGTGCCACCCTGTATTGATACACTATTTGATGGATTCAACTGATTTTTGGCAGACATAGAGGTTCTAGGGTCTAGTTGATGGCATTTTAATTTCAGTTTACCATATATCCTAGTTTTCCAGAAAATTCCAAATAACCTTATTATCTAACGTATTTATGTAGTAATCTGAGAAAAATGCTGAGTCATTGAAAACGTACCTTGCCGGATATACCCGGTCTTGCTCTAAATTCTGTCCGGTTGCATCAGTCATACCATAACTTAAGTTCGGATGTATCAATAACATTATAGGAAGGCTACGATTTTAGTAGTGCTCTGAATTCCTCCTTGATTTTCTAAGTACTCGGTGTTGTCCAGGAGAAAAGTGCTCAATACCCTAGATAGAGCTACTATAGTGATAAGTTTGTATAATATTTTAACACTATCTACATTTCACTTCATTGCACATGGAAATGAAGGGAAATAAGTGATTTTAATAATGTTCTAGATGCTTCCTTGATTTTCTAAGTACTCGGCGTTGTCCGGGAGAAAAGTGCTCAATATCCTAGATAGAGCTACTGTAGTGATAAGTGTGTATAATATTTTAACGCAATCTACGTTTCTCTTCAGACTATTGTGCACATCGAAATGAGGAGAAATCAGTAAGAATGATTTTAGTAGTGCTCTGGATGCCTCCTTGGTTTTCTAAGTACTCGGCGTAGTCCGGGAGAAAAGTGCTCAATATCCTAGATAGAGTTATTGTAGTGATAAGTTTGTATAATATTTTAACGCCATATACGTTTCTCTTCAGACTATTGTGTACATGGAAATGAGGGGGAAATAGTAAGAGTTATTTAAGTAGTGCTCGGGATGCGTTCCTTTATTTCTTAAGTACTCGGCGTTGTCCGGGAGAAAAGTGCTCAATATCCTAGATAGAGCTACTATAGTGATATGTTTGTATAATATTTTAACGCCATCTATGTTTCTCTTCAGACTATTGTGCACATAGAAATGAGGGGAAATTAGTAAGAGTGATTTTATTAGTGCTCTGGGTGCCTCCTTGGTTATCTAAGTAGTCGGCGTTGTCCGAGAGAAAAGTGCTCAATATCCTAGATAGAGCTACTGTTGTGATAAGTTTGTATAATATTTTAACGCCATCTACGTTTCTCTTCAGACTATTGTAGTAGTGCTCTGGATGCTTCCTTGATTTTTTAAGTACCCGGCGTAGTCCGGGAGAAGAGTACTCAATATCCTAGATAGAGCTGCTGTAGTCATAGATTTTATGATATTTTAACACGATTTACGCTTCTATTCGGAATATTTTGCAGATGAACAGGAAGGGAATCAGTAGGAGTGATTTTAGTAGTGCTCTGGATGCCTCCTTAATTTTTGAAGTACTTAGCGTTGTCAGGGAGAATAGTGCTCAATATCCTAGATAGAGCTACTGTAGTGATAAATTTGTATGATATTTTAACAGCATATACGCTTCTTTTCGGACTATTGTGCCGATGAAAAGGAGGAGGAATCAGTAAGAGTGGTATTAGTAGTGCTCTGGATGCCTCCTTAATTTTCGAAGTACTCGGCGTTGTCCGGGAGAAAAGTGATCAATGTCCTAGATAGAGCTACTGTGCAGATGAAAAAGAGGGGTGATCAGTAAGGGGGTGCTTCTGGTGCTTCTACAATATAGACTCCGGGGCTTGTGCAGAATAGGGACCATGGGTGTTTATGCAGTATAGGAACCATGGGTGCTTCTGCAGTATAGGGCACAGGGGTGGTTCTACAGTATAAGATCCAGCACCGGGGGTACTTCTGCAATATAGTACACGGAGGCTTCTTCAGAATAGGGACCATTGGTGCTTTTGTAGTAAGGGACCAGGGGTGCTTCTAATATTTATATGTATGAGGGAGGATGAAACAATTTTTTTTGGGGGGTGGGGGTAAATTTTTTTTTTTCTTTTTTAAATTGAAAATATTTCTATATATGGGGGAGGTTAAATTTTTTTTGGGGGGGGGGTCAAAAAATATTATTTTTTATTTTGCATTAAAAATATTTCTATGTATAAACAAAAATTTGAGGGGGGTAATTTTTTTAAATTTTTTATTAAAAATATTTATATGTATGTGAGAGAATTAAAAAAGAATTTGGGGTGGGTGGGGGTAAACTTTTTTTTTCTTTTTTAAACTCAAAATTTTTCTATGTATGGGGGAAAGGTAACAATTTTTAGGGGGGAGGTCAACATTTTTGTTTTTCTTTGTGGAGAGTAAAAAAAAATGGGGGTGCACAGTTTTTTTATAGGTTCTATAAGTGTGTAGAATTTCAGCATCATTAGTCAAGCCAACCCAGAGATCCAGAAAGGTCAGGCATGATTTTGTATTATCCGTGTGTTCGTTCGTACGTATGTGCCACCCTGTATCTCATAAACTATTTGATGGATTTAGCTGATTTTGGGCAGATATAGAAGTTCTAGTGTCTAGTTGATGGCATTTAAATTTCAGTTTACCATATACCTTAGTTTTCCAAAAAAATTCAAAAAACCTTAAAAATGACTATTATATTGAGCCAACGCACAAATAGACACAATGCATACATTCTTTCACTGTCTTACGCATACTCCACTGAACCTAACCGTAACGACGGGGTCAAAGTTAGCGCGGATCCCAATGTAACAAATCACCCTCTATTTGTTAGTAAGTTACGCTGTCTTTATCATGATCAACCCTCCGGATAAGAGTGAAATACTTAAAAAAAATAATAATTTGCATTCAAATAACGTGTGTACGATGGACACTCTAGTAAAATGGGTTGATATACCGTAAAAACTGTCAGGCTTACCAAAAGAAAACGAAACTGTACTTGTTATTTTCGTCTCTTTCGTTTTTGTTACATATTTTTAAAAACTTTTTGCGATTTATTTATTTGTTTTTCTTGAATTTTCACTTTTCAATTACGTTTAGTCTCTCTATATATTTTCTCTTTATCACTCTCTTACGAACATACACACTCTCTTTCTCTCGTACGCGCTTTCTGTGTTTCACTGAAAAAAAAAAAACAAACATTACTTAATGTGAGTTTTAAAAAAAAAAATAATAATACTGGCTGTCTCTCGAACCGAAAAGAAAAGAAATAAATGGTTTTAACGTTTAAAGTTATCGTCTGGCAGCGTTTGCGTTGGCACAGCTCGTAAGAAGCTTTATTAGTTTCATTAGTTTTATTCGTAAATATTCTAAATATATTTCAAGAACACATATTGGATTTTTTTATATATGTAGAAGTATTTGAAGCACAGAAATGTATAGAAGTTACCTTTATTTTTGATAATGTTGCATTATAAAATGAAAATAGTTCACATTTCTCTCTCTCTCTATCTCGTCGTTCAAATGTTTAACCGAAGAAAAGGTGCATAAACGTCGTCTCCCCCTCTTTTCACGCTGAAGCGACAGTAGTGAGCGGGGTCAGTTAATGGTTTAATTAAGTTAATTTTGATCTACTTAACGACTTCATTTAGTTAGCTCAGTGGTAAAGTCACGGCTTTTCAGCTAGATGTTACGGTTTCGATTCCAAGTCTCTCCGTCCAACTTCTTTGTTGTTTATTTTGAATTTCTTTAGGAGCATGACACACGTACGTACACATTAACATATTAATATATAGATATGGCGGTTTCCAGGGAAGGAAGGGATCCTATTTTATTTACCATTCCTACAGGGTGCCACATATAACAGTTTTATACAGGTAATTCATCAACTTCTTGTCAATTTCTTTTTTTTGTTTCTTGCTCAGAAAAGTACTGATGTTACAAGAATAAACCATCATTCTAAACGACACCTAACATTTTTTTAAACATAACTCAATCCCATAACTATGTTACATTTTAGCATAAGAATACGAAGGCCTTAAAGAAAACAACGTTGATTAACTCACAGTTAATATAAGTATATATATTAACTGTGAAAAAATGTGTTCTAGTTTGAATTGTAGCATGAATAAATATACACTCATCATAATTAAAAATATATTTACCTGTGAATATTGGAAGAAACACTGATTAGTCAAACTACCAACTATATCAGTTATGAGAAGGCATTGTATTGAGGCATAGCCTTTACAAAAGTAGTGACATTCCATGAAAATGCCAGTATACTGAAATCATATGCCCTTAATAGGGTTAAGATGAACATTCATATACACTAAACACTAAAATTACAAAAGCAAAGAAATTCCCAAATGTTTATTGTCATTAACGGTATGGAATATATATATATATATATATTAACAAAAGATACGTCCTATGAAGTAAAGGAGACTAATAATGCAATGTTCTGCATCTTAATCAGTTAAGAAGTGAGACAATCGAAATAATAGTAAGCAAAACACAACTAACACTGTCATCACTAATAAAAATAAGTGTATAAAAGTACATCTTCAGGTGTCAAAATCAAATGAACAAAATAAGTGGAGAAAGAAGAGAATTTTAATAGGACGCATGAAACGTTTTTTCTCATTGTTCCAGGAAAACAAAGAACAACATTGCATTACGTAAAGCATTGCAAGTTTAAGGCGACTCAGTCGGAGGGTAGACGAGCCTTAACAAGTGCTGGTTGGTTTATCATAGTGGTTTGATGGCGGGTGAAGTGTTGATCGCGCATTGGTCACCACACTTGAAAATTCCCCCACAATCACAGCTACTACATTTCTGTGATTCAATGCGTGTCATGGTCATCGCTGTATACATTCTATTTGCTTAATATATTACAATCTTACAATTATTTATTTACGCTATAATTCTCTGTGTATATGACATGTGACTTTTTTGAATTGCCGGAATGTTGACAGCGACGAGCATAGAGATCTAAACATTTGCAAGCACTCAACGACGAGAAATTCTCACATAATAACGGAGAAATTAAGTGATATCAACACTGAAAGCGGCGAGCATATCTATCTATCTATCTATCTATCTATCTATCTATCTATCTATCTATCTATCTATCTATCTATCTATCTATCTGTATGTGTATATATATATATATATATATATATATATATATATATATATATATATATATATATATATATATATATATATATGGGGGGTTAGCACCCTACATAAAAACATCCAGGATATATTAAAGATAGTTTCCACTTCATCTACAAATTCAACGAAATAAATACTCTTCAAAACGATGGCATGTTTACAATGATGTGTTTCTCTACCGCTTCAACTAACATAGCACACATCTGACGGTAACCAAGTCTGCACAACTATTCGGAATAATAAAACGCAAACATATTTAATATAATACAACCTATAATATTGACTCTTAAAATAATCTAAAATCACTAGTTTCAGTTTGACGGTTTTTACGAAGTAATTAAATGTTAGGGAGTCTTACTTAATTAGTAGCTCACGACTATTGATGAAATTTAATCCAATTATGATATATTTGAATTTTCAAATAAGTGTGTTTCTCATATTACGTACGCTAAAGTCACTTAAAATAATCTAAGGAAAGTTAAATTCGATAAATATAATCTATTATATTTGAAGTAGATAGTTTACAAAGATCGTATAGTAGCATGAAATGAAAGTAAATAAGTTTACTTCTCACGTGAAAAGCTAAAATAAGCGGATGTCTGATGCGTAAAACTGTGCTCTAAAATATATTAAAATTAATGTAAAATAAGTGGTAATCTCACGCAAAAATCTAAAATAAGTTTAGCCCTCACACCCAAAACTGTTCTCCAATATATATGCAAGTATTCTATCTCTCTCTCTCTCTCTCTCTCTCTCTCTCTCTATATATATATATATATATATATATATATATATATATACATTAACAAAAACTAATCACTTAAGCGAATTCCTTAGGAAAATCACCAACATAATAACGATATATATATATATATATATATATATATATATATATATATATATATATATATATATATATATATTCCAATTCAAAACGGAATTTCTAATATTCTTGCGGCAGTTAAAACAAACCGCTTTAGAGTTCGACAAATTTATAAGCAACATATAGGTACTTTCCTTAATAAACACTTCCAATATATTACTGTAACTTAACACTCATGACAATAATAACAACAAAAAATATTATTTTGATAAAGTCAGAAATATAATCATTAAAACACAAAAGTTATATGAAGTAAAAAGAAGGTAACACGGTCAATGAGATTAAAAGAAATCAAACGTAAAGCCATCGAATAAGAAGACTTTGAAACGTATTAGCAATCAAATAGCTAAATATAACTAAAATATACAGGCACAAGACAATACGAAATAGTAAAATAAATAGTACCCTCAAAAGAATAAAGATAGTTTTGAATTGTGCTTAAGTTTAAATACAAATATACACTAGAAAGAATAATTAAATATATAAGAAAAAGATATTGGAAATGAATAAATTGGACTGAAAATGCCGCCTTGATTCTTAAATCATACTAGTTAATATTTATTAGATGGTGTTAGTGCTTAAATATAGTAATAATATTATAGGGAAGTGATTCAAATAATTTCTAGTGCGTGTGTCTGCGTGGATATATTCAACGTTATGGCTGATTTGGTTTCACATTCTTTGGCGATGATTTACTTCGATTTAGAGATAAATATGAGTACAATGAGCACGGCATACTACTACATTATTGCGGCTTTCTATATTCAGCCAAGGTGTACAACACGTTTCGTTTCAATTAGCTTCAGACGAAGTATATGCTTCACTTTGTTCTAGCAACATACCGCATGGCTTAGCGATAGTACATCTAAATTGAATTGAATAATATTTTTCCATTAGTTTTCTCTGTGTAGAAATAACAATATAAATGTTAAGACTATGAAACTACGTTTATGATGGTTATGCTGTTCCGGCGAATTAATTCATAGTAGGAGGTAAATACATAATTGTCAAGTAAAAATAGGATGTGCTACACATATCGTTACATGTGTACCGACCATTGCTTAACAGAAGCGCACGCACTAAGCTTTCTCAGTAACCTATATCGGCTAATTTGCCAAATGAGCGAATAGTATGAATACTATTTGTTAAATAGGGGAAACAAATTATAATCATTAGGATGTATTGCAAAATTAACAAAAGTAAAAATATACGAATTGTGCTAAAGATTATGCTGATGATGCTGCTGGATTTTAACGGCACCCAAAAGAAACTAGTTCTAGTGTATGTGAGGTTCTGATTTAATTGTTTGCTTTGCATTCTAACACATTTTTTTCACTTTAATTTATATTATATATATATATATATATATATATATATATATATATATATATATATATATATGTCCATGTATATCTCTATCTATATATATGCATATATATATTGATATATGCATATATATATGCATATATATATATATACATATATATATATATATATATATACTTCTTTGTAGAATGGTAGGAAAACTCCCAGCAGAGTGCTCGATTAATTAAGAATTAAAGTTAAAAATTAAGAGCATAATATTTATTTATTCTGGTACAGAAAAATTAGTACAACATTCGTACCGTCGGAGAAGCTGAAGAGAGCCGGATGGGTAAGACCTTCCGTGCTTGAAACCGACGGTACAAATGTTGTACTAATTTTTCTGTACCAGAATAAATAAATATATATATATATATATATATATATATATATATATATATATATATATATATATTCAAATAATTGGCATTGCAAGTAAAATATAGGTCTGTCAGTATTCTACATCAAATGGTGCTTTAATCTGTTTGCCCTCCATCAATCACTTTGTTTTGCTGGCGTCAAAAAAGATGTGGAAAGAAGAGAAGAAAAAATGCGGAAATGATCCGTTGGGCGAGATGAATCACAGGCGGAGAAAGGATGATTACACGAGGTGCTACATTGATAGATTATCGGGCAGATACGTCTGAAGTCATCATGTTATTGCCCTTCACGGCCACTCAAACCCTAAGCCCCTCATGTATCTCTGGGAATTCATTGTCATTATTTTTTTCTTATACTATTTTTAGCAGAGGTTTGTAGTTGTGCTTATCAGAATATTTTAGATGGATGGAATGAAAACGTTGCGTTATTAGATTATAGATGCGTATTTCCTTATCTGTCACTCTGCGTCTTTTGTTCTACTACTTACAAACTTGTTCCTAATATATATGCATATATGTACATATATATATATATATATATATATATATATATATATATATATATATGTATATATATATAAATGTTAATATAAACATATAAATATATATATAAATATATGTATATAGATAAAAATATTGAAACATGCACATATACGTGCATATATATATATATATATATATATATATATATATATATATATGTATGTATATATACATATACGTATATATATGACTGTTATTTATTTACTTGTATAATTAATAAACACCCATACTCAGTGGGTATACGTTTATGTAGGGTTGTTATAGACATATATACGTATATACCATTCGTATATATATAGATGGAGAATGGGAGTGTGACAGACAAGAGATGTACATATACCCATATCACACACACACACACACACACCCACACCCACACACACACACACATATATATATATAGATATATATGTACGTATAATACATATGGTATTACCATGTTTCATTTTACACATACATAGTAATATTAATATTATTTTCATATATTTTTCTATGTAGTGAGTACGGTATTATTAGCACATAATATGTGTGTATATATATATATATATATATATATATATATATTTATATATGTATATGTATATATATATATATATGTGTGTGTGTGTATATGTTTATATATATGTTATATACATATACATATATATATATATGTATGTATATGTGCGTGGGTATATATATATATATATATATATATATATATACACATATATATGTGTGTATATGTATATATATATATATACGTATATATATATATATATATATATATATATATAACACATATAAACCCTAATATACACGGAAACATATATTTATACGTGTGATTGTATATTATTGGACGATATTTATTTGCATAGTTGCTGTTTTAGAAAAGAGAACATAAATACATATGAATGTCATTTTCACTTAACGCTTAACAAAAAATGCATTAAATTTTTTTCCAACAAATCCCTGCCAAATGCATCATTGGCTTATATATATCTTTGTGTAGGAATAGCAGAAGGAACTATAAAAACGTTACAAATAAGCTTTTTATTGGCTTTAATCCATGTGCATTTCTTATTTTGGATATGCCAAAAGACATTGATAACTTATATAATTCACTTATCTTTTTTAAATGTTTGCCAATAAAAAAACCAAAAAAACCTTAGGAGTGCCGAAATCGTACTTTTATTAAGAAAATATAGTTTATAATATAGCAAACATACGTATGTATATATTAACCAGCTCTCTTTGTTTATACAATGTGTCACTGAAATATTTCTAACGCTGACATATTGATCTCATAGGAGCTCAAAATAGTGTACAGTGTGTACACGTACGAGTATACACTTGCCTATACAATTGTTAATATTAGATGAAATAAGCATCTAACCTATTCGAAATTTAGTCAAACGTTAAATCGTGAATACAGTTCTGCCTCATATTTAAGAATGGCAGTGACATTACCAGTATAACTACAACACCTTAAACAATAAAAGCATGATATATCCAGAGAAAAATCTATATATTAACTAAGTTTCGTAAACATTGAATAACTCTCGCATTCTTACAGACAAAGGATTTAATTTAGAACCTCGGTGTTTAAATTAGAAAAAAAAAATGTAATTCGTTTTTAGTGTTGGGCTTGTAGTAGGTATCTCTTAGTTTATTAGTTGAACTAAATGTCATGTGTGATACATTGCATTAAATGTTAGACATATTTATCATTCCCCTTTGCAAAAGGCCACACTCGATTTATGATTTTCAACAGTTCTATTGGACATATGCCTTGACGTGTACTAGACTAATGCAAAGTACAATCGATATGTCTTCTCGTGCAGTCCTCGGTGGCGTTTTTATCATACTGAGCGTATTGCTCATCTTGTTTTTAATACTTCCAGTCAATTCCGAAGTGTCTGGGTGCTAGAATAATATATATTTTATAGAATACGCTGCTATGGCTCAACATTCATATCTATAGGCTTGCCTCGCATCCGAAACAGTAACACTGGCTCATATTGTACGGAAACGAATAACACTCATACAGTACTGTATTTGTAAGCGGATTCACTAATTATTATTAAACACATCATGCCGAATAAACTGTGAAAAATATATATATATATATTTCTCTATGACTCTATTTGTTCGAATGCATTTTAAATAATACTAATGTTAAACTCAAGTAAAATAAATCTCAAATTATTATATAATTAGTCCAATTGAACGTTATAGAGTCCGAGTGCATGTTACTAAATAGCTTAATTGTAATGGGTGCTCATATTAAAACAAAATCGGTTATAATTCATTTTTAAGATATACTGAAGATTAACAGGGTGAGGTGTTTCAAATTGAAAAGTTGTGTTAAGAAACCTGGGCACGTTAATTCATAATTTGCAAGTACATATTATACGTTGGCAATTATATGGGAGTACGGAAACCCATCATTAAATTATTAGAATATTTCAATTCAAGTATTAACGTTTATATTTTATATTTTAATTTTATATTGGAATTTTAACAAAGATCCTGAACATTACACGACTCTAAGTGAAGAAGGAAACTCTAAATATTATTATGGATATAACTATAGTTGCAAAGAGCACGCGGTGAAGGCAGTTATGAGACGTAACATCTGTCATTCTAAAAGTTGACCCTATCAAATAAACAACGATCACACTGTTAAATACACGGGAATGCATGGGAAGCACAACCAATATCTTTGAAATGCAATTATATAGTAGAAGGAGAATAAAAAGAACTATGATAAATTAGGGCCATAATAAAAACCGACACATAACGGAAGTTGTGAAAACAGACATAATTTGGAAAAGAAAAAAATAGGGAGACGGAAAAGAATAATAATGGGGATACTAACAAGCATCAATATAGTCATCTTAAACTCACACACAAGTTGGTCATTGAATTTCGAAAAGCACTTCCTTATTACAGCTTGACATACTGCTTGCGTATTATAAGGCAACACCAAGCGAACTTAGAATTCCTCGTAAGATACATAAAGATGTATATAATATGTAGTCCCAATAATTCGAAAGGTACCAAACTTTGTTTGGTAACATAGAGAATGGAAGTGGAAACTGTTAGAGGATGGGACGACCGAAAAGAGATAGAAGCATTGAGACTTCTACTGGAATGTCCGAAAAGTACTGGAATCATGAGCATGTTTATTCCTACTGGATTACCTAAAAATGTATCAGCTAGAATAAGCGTGACATCAATGGTAAAACGGTTGATGTGTGAACGGATAATCAGTTTTCCATCGCCATCGAAAGAAATGGTAAATAGCGAAACCCTCAGTAAACCAGTAATCACGCACACCCAAACAAACAATATACGTTGTTACCACTGAGCGATCAGTTGAAATGAATCGTATTATAAATAAGAACGATAAAATAAAACAAATATTTCTGATGATGATATAAGTAACAGCGAATTGAAGTGGACACAACTGAAGATGACAATCTGTAAAATAAGTTATAAAGCAAACGTGTTTACTATTAATCAAGAACATAGGGGTGATTGTTAATCACACATTTATAGATTTTGACACGATCTATGTAGAGTATCCCATCGTAAACAATTGAAGATTGTGAAGATTAATGTTAAAATATCTCTTAAACTACTGCAGCAATAAATTGTTGCAACAAAACAAATTTCGCGATAGGGGTTCAGATAAATAATAAAAATAAATACACCCATTTAAAGTTCCTTTAAATGATTATATGTTTTCTCAGAAAAACATAATAAAGACAGAATATAATAATAGACGAACGGGATAACGTAAAGTCGGGAGAGTCTTAGCTCATAGGTTAGCAATAAACTAAGAACTTGTATATAAAAAAGTATGGTCAATCGTTATGTTGGTATACAAATAAAAAAATAATATGAATATAACATCTCAATATTATTAGGTCGAACTACCATCTCAATATTATTGAGGCGTTAGTTAATAACAATTCTCGACCTAGCCTGTGTAGACAAAATATTTTGAAACATCAGTTGGAGATCTTTAATGATTCAAAGCCACCATAACGTTGAGAGTTACTTTTTTTTTCTTTTTTTTCTTCTCTCAATCGTTTTCTCCAACTGAAACAATTTAGTGTTTGATTTATCATTCTGACGTATCCTTTTTATCAGATGATAAGGCCTCCAGGAAAATGTTCGCAATTTACTTTTTTTCCACCCACCTGTTTCATTGATTAAAAAAATGTTTCCTCTAAAATGTATCCTACGATTTTGTTGTACGCGAAATTTACTTATATATATATACATATATATATATATACATATATATATGTTTAAATTAAATTAGAACCTATCATGAATATTCAAAGCACAATATACGGGATACAGCAATATGTTACGCAGATAATTTATTAGAATAAAAATAGGAAAAGTGCAATATTTATTGAATCATCAATAGTTACAACAAAGGTAATAAACACTGATCCAATAAGAATTGCAGTTTTCCTATGTTTACTCTCATCATTTATCTACTTATATATACGAAACAGACTATAGGAAATGAAGAGGTAGGGGAAAGGTTAAGGACATGCCGCACCAACAATCAACAAAGACGGGATAAAATACATCACAAATAGTACTCAAGGAAAACAGACAAACATAGATTATTTGAAATTGATGCGAAATGGGTACTAACACGAACTGATGAGTTAATCACATTTAATCAAACGACTGACCTCGTGCGAGCAACGCATGGTAAAAAGAAGGCAATAAATGGCGATGGCTCAATTAACGAAGATAAACCGAAAAACTTAACATACAAATTGATGAAAAAGTGCGTAGTTAAAAATCAATCATAACCTCAATAACGCAGTGATAATAACCTTTTAGATGGAAACAAAATATGAATGCATGGGTGTAGTTCACACCCAGTTACCAGTGATGTAGAGCAAACTGCAATACTGGCCGACACAAGAAATATCAATGGGCAGTTCGGTAGGATTTGCTGTATAAGACCGGATGCGGGCGATTGAAGGAGGTATAACATTTGCTACCTCGGTGTACGAGTTGATCTTGTAGAGAATATTTACATGGCGACTTCCACAGTCTTGCTTGAAATCGAAATGTTAACTTTGAAATTGTTTCGCCAATTAAGCCCATCAACAAGATTTGAATCGTCAGGGGTTTTTTCTCTGAGACTTTCAACCAGTCACTTGCGTTATCTCCTCGATTGATGGTCCAGGTGAATTTATCATACTGGCTCAATGAAAAAGATACATTTTCGTCAGACAACATCAGTAGAAACAAATGCTCAAACAGACAGTTTATCGAGAAATGACATCGACTTGAAAAGGTAGAACGATACATATTTTGTAAAAAAAAAACGAACAAATACTTTTATTAAGAACAAGAAAATGCACGTCCAATCATTTTCACATGTGTATCAATTGAAAATAGAGGATTAAAGATAACATTTTCGTCATTTTGCTGAGCAAACGGCTTTTGTGATTTGTTTCCTGTTTTCACATTTCCTGAGTGACAGGGTATCTCACCATTCTTCTTATAATTTTTGAAACGCAGACGATTTGTATTATTATTATTATCATTATTATTAGTATTATTATTATTATTATTATTATTATTATTATTATTATTATTATTATTATTATTATCATCATCATCATCACCATCATCATCATCACCATCATTATTATTAGTAGTATTATTATTATTATTACGAGTAGTAATAATAGTAATAGTAGTAGTACTAGTAGTAGTAGTTGTTGTTGTGGTAGACATTTCTAAAACAATTTATTTTTAGGCGCTTAAATGTATGTGCACACGTAATCAACTAAAAAAAGTAGCATAACTTTTATGGGTAGGGATGCGTAGCTGAGGTTTCCTATCTACAATAATAACGATGTGTTTTTCATCTGTCGGTCAATATTTCACACTTTAGTGTTTTCATAAATACCTTAATTTTTTAAATATTACACGGTCGAGCGATGACCTTTCGTCTGTTACGCTCCTATTTAAAATAAGAGTTACATCGTTAAGAGCCCAAAATGAATGAGCGTATGCTACTTATTCCATATCACCGTTCCATTTAATATAGTGTTTCACATCTTTAATTACAATTTGTATTAAGTAAGCAAGTATTTACAGTGGGCATGATACACACAGCTCCAATCTGAAACAGACACACATGAAAAGTGTGTTGTTTTCTTTTTTGGTCGCTACATTACATTACGTGTGTTGCGTCTGTGTTGAGTCTGGAAAGCATAACCGGCAAATATTTGAATAGTTTAAGATTGTGACATGGCCATTCTTGAGCTACCCTGCTTTCCGGGGCAGGGCCGAGACACAGCTATCGAGGGGGAGAATGAAAAAAAAATTGGAGGGCGGTCAAATATTGTTTTCTTTTCTTAACTAAATATATTCCTATGTATAGAGGAGGGTAAATAACAAATTTGAGAGGGGGTCCAACATTTTTTTTTCTTTATTTTTTAAACTAAAAATATTTCTATATATCGGGAAGGGTAATACTAAAATCGGGGTGACGTCGAAATTTTTTTTATATTCATTTACATCTAAAAATATTCTTGCTCATAAATAAAGAATATCAACGTCTAACCACCCAAGTAATATGACTGAGGCTCCATCAGTTTACACGTCAGCGTTCATTTTTTGACACGGCAGCCTAGCAAAATGGTATACAATTTTAATTAAAGCTGTGGGGGGATAATTTTTAAACCGGAAATATTTTGTTATTAAGCATATTACTTGACAAGTATAACATTTAAAACTATGACTATAGAAAGTCTAATAAGTATTTTAGTACGTCAAGCAAATGAAAGAAATAGGAGTTCATGCAATCATTAGAAGTAGCGGATTTTTGTCGGGTTCGTTAAAATTCCACCAGACTTACACCTCGCAAAATAAATGCTAGTTGCTAGTAATATCCATGCCTCCAACCAATAAAGTGTATATTAGAAATGTGAGAAGATTTTGAAAAGATGATAGTGTTTTATCGTTTGACCCTTAAAAACAGAAGATTCCTCTTAAACTCTGTGCTAATATTCAGTATTACTTCTAATTCTCGAAATAAACTTAATTAGAAACATATAAATGTTGCCGTTTTCTTTTTGGAAAAACTTGTACATTGGCTAACAACAACATAACTTGTTTTTCAGCTTTAAAAATAGTTGATTGAAAAGTACTGTTTTATGTTAATCTAAGATTCCTTTTTAGTAATTATTTAGCTAGTAAGTGTTATGTAAATGTATACTTTAAGCGTTTAACTTTTGTATTTATTACTTTATATTTAATTTATGACGAACGCATTCCTATTTGGAACTGATTAAAATCTACTCCCGAGTAACATTGATGTGCATATTATATATATATATATATATATATATATATATATATATATATATATGTAAGTAAATTTCGTGTACAACAGAATCGTAGGATGAATTTTAGAGGAAGCATTATTATAATCAATGAAACAGACGAGTGGAAATAAAAGGAAGGAACATTGTTAAAATTACCGTAAGGCCTTATCGTCTGACCCTCTGAGAGGAAACGTCAGAATGGTACATTAAAAACTAAAAGTCGAATGAGATATGAAGGGAAAAACTTATTTCAGTTGGAGGAAACGATTGAGAGGAGAAATAAAAGGGTAAATCTCTCAACGTTATGGTGGCTTTGAATCATTAAAGATCTCCAACTGATGCTTCAAAATCTTTTGTCTACACAGGCTAGGTCGAGAGTTGTTAATGACTAACACCTCAATAATATTGAGATAGTAGTTCGACCTGGCACTGTGTAAAACAGAAAACCACCCATCGGAATAGTTGTCAGAACAACTATTTGTACTAACGAGGTGATTACCGATGGCGGATTCCTGTGCCTGGAAGTTCCCGGATGATCTCGAAACCTTGTGTAGAAGAATATCACGTGGTATGTGTTGAGATATTCTAAATTCTAATCTTTGGGATGTCTTGCCAACGTAGTCAGCTCCACACTGACACATACATTTATAAACTACAGAATTCTTTTGAATGGCTGGCAAAACATCCTTACGAAAAAAAGAGAAAAAAGGTTCGAGTCGTGTAAACTACCCTCAACATGGTTGCCGGAAAACAACGTTCAGTAGAAGAATATATATATATATATATATATATATATATATATATATATATATATATATATATATATATTGTGTGTCAAGTTATATTGAAAATAAATCAATAATGTGCTCGATCGCAGAGGAGTTAGAGCTAATATTATTTATTTGAAAACTATATGTTCTGAAATATGTAACATATTAAAAATAAATAATAATTAATAAATAAATTATATATATATATAGATATATACATATATATATATATATAATTTAAAATATGATCTAAGGTTAAGATTGGTTTGTAACTGGGCCTGATGAGATCTCTGTTTATAACATCTGTTGATCGATAACATTGACATGCCAGTGTTTCAGATTTTGTACATGTCAATGTAAATAAAAATAATCATATATATATATATATATAGTGAAAAATAAAAATAAAGAAATACAATACATTTTTAGAAAATAACCTATCAAAAATATTAATGTGTCGTCTTATTAAGGTCGTTTTTTTGGTTATCAGATTATAAAAAGTGCGTAGTATTTGAAACGTGGCAATAATTAAAACTAATTATTTTTTTTCATATTCATGATATTCATCGTGTTATAATATTTACGGTTTGTCATTATATTAAATATAAAAGTGTTTCACTCTGAATAAAAAAAATGTTTCGCTCTAGTCGATCACCGAAAAATAAGAAGAATCAACGAAACTTACTTAATAATGAATACGCTCGTTCTCTATAACATACTCATTCGGTTATAATCACATAAATAATATTCGTCTCAATAAGGGCACTACAAGTATTCGAGGTTGATCTGGCAAGTACAAATTGGGTGAGTAGTTTCGAAAACCAGATAGTGTATGCACCAAACTTTCTTTAATTCAAATAACTCTATAACTGAACTACATACAAAAACATGTACGAATTCAACAAATCAATCGTAAACAATTCTTGACAAGATGGTGAAATAATTAATAATTTATTTGATAAATATTTTACAACAGAGAAAATGTTTTTAAAAACAAATTTTATTGGAGAAAAATATTTATATTTATAAAACTATTAAAAAGATTATGTATATAGATAAGTCTTAATTGATTCGGTAAAATCCGTTAACAGCCGAAATAAAACCCGAATATCTGAAACCGAAAAATAGAAAGAAAAATTGAAAAAAAAAAACGAACTCTTACTGATTTATTTTCAGTAACATGTTTTTAGTTACTTTTCGTTTTGTTTGTGTAAGTATTATTTTCTAGCATTATTTTTAACTCGCGTTTTTTTTTCGAAATTGTTGCTATTCACGCATTATTTGTTTTTATTGTTATTTTGACCATTTTTTAGTTCATGTTGTCTTCAATTCAAAATTATTGATAAATAAACTACATACAAAAACATGTACGAATTCATCAAACGTTCTTCAATTCAAAAGTATTGATAAATAAACTACATACAAAAACATGTACGGATTAGGCATGAAATGAGTTAATCATTGCTGACATGTCTGTAAATGATATAAGAACAACAACGCAACATGAATACAATAACATAATAATGAGTAAAATAGAAAGTAATGTAAAAGCAAACGATCTTAAAGGGTTTGGAAATGAGATTACGTAAAAACCTCAAGATTCAGCAGAATTTATTTCCCAATGCAATCCAAATTAATTTAACCTTTCTAAATAAGTATGATAAAAAAGAGAATATCAAGCGATTGATATATTTGTAAGTAAGCTTAAATGCTGTAAATAACATGAATATGTCAACTCAACTAAACGACCGATTTATATAAGAACTGATAGGCATGAAAAACTAACGGAACAAATATTTTTTGAAATACCCCGGAGAATGATAAACGGTAATAAAATAAATAAGGAGTAGAATTGCATATGGTATAGTAGCAGAATTAATAAGGACTTCAGAACAGACCTTATTATAATATGAAAATATAACTCATGTGTATAAGTGTGGGTTAAGCTTAAGACATCGAAAGAAAAATACTATCTTAAAGAGAACAAGAACACGCGCTTAATATCCCTCTGGTTAATTAGTTAAACTTACAAGTACATATAGATAAGGATATAGACAATAATACATGTTAGTTTGCTAATTAGTTGTGATCCTAATTTTGACTATAAGTGTACTGTATAGTGATTAAAAAGTGTTCAAAAATGAGTTTATGGAATTTTAATAAAATATTGTGTGATTTAAAAAATTAACAAAAGTAATTTGTAGTTCATTGTGTGATGTACTAAATAACTCTAATACCAGATAATTGAAGAAGTTTATTGGCTAAATGCTTCATTCAGAATTAACATCATATCTCAAATATTCGGGCTGTGGCGTTAGTGAAATTGATACTTACTCTGGAATAAAAGATAAGATACGATTTTGATTACGGACACCAGAAAACTTGCATGTTTATGCTGCCTAGGGGGTGGGGGCTCAGCGCCCGCACCATACATTACACTTTACACGTGTGAATAAGAAACATCCTGATATAAAATAAAGTAAGCTATGGAAATTATTTGCGTGGGTTCTAATATTTAATTGTAAGCCAACCTACGATGTGTCCGAAATAGAATTATTGAACGGCAGCGTAAGCGTTTTTGGTTTCGTCTTATGTAACGTAGCTCCTATCAATGAACATGCCTAACTACGCTTTTATAATAAAACGAGTATTGGAAAAGTATATTTGAAACAAAACACCTTGGAAAAGTGTTTTATCACAGCTGATGTGTATAAAAAAACATATGGACTATAAACAAGTAACGTTTAAATGGGGACCCAATAAAGCCATACATTCCATCAAGACAAATGCCAATATTTGATTTTGAATTCACAAAAAAGTTATTTAATTGTGTAGCAACGTAGATGCATAACAAATACTATAGATACGTAAGCATATGTGAGTATTACAATGTGTATCAATATACCCAACTTCATTAAAAATATTTATTTATTGCAAACTACTGAACCTGCGACAGATGTGAAGTAGTTTCGAAAAGTAAGTATTCAATCAACACACAACTAAGTTTAAAAGGAATAAGTGATAAAACACTGCTTTTTGAGGTTGTTTTGTTTTTGGCGTTGTATAAAGACTTAAAGTCACGTAACTCAAAAGCCTATGGATGCAACAAATGATAACACATCATACTACATCAATAGGATAAATGTGCTGCAGAATATGCAAAATAAAAATTGAACCAAATAATACATATCTATATGTATTAACCGAATAAAAAATGCTAAAGACAATTGCAAATGCGACACAAACTTCAGGATGTTCTATACCCAAAGAAATAATTTCATATCATGATAAAATAACTAAGAAAATAGCTACATCAGTCACACCACAAAATGTACATATACTTAGTTCTCTTTTGAAGTTTGCAATTCAGATATTAAATACCTTGCAAAATTGAGTGATTTGATTAAATAAGTTGGTAACACCTCGAGTTCAACTAAGAAAACTTAAACAAATAAACTACCAAGGAAAACAGAGATGTGTTTTATATAAACAAAGAACTGTAACTGAGAAGCGTCGCGAATCCAAATGCGAAATATCAAATAATATACTTGGTGAAACTTTTGTATCAGAGAAGAAAAAAACTCAACCAACACGAGGGAATCAGATGCGGTGGATATATTACAGTAAAACTATAAACACTAAGAAATGTAATATTAAAAAACTTGCATGATAATGTAGATTGAAACATACATGCAAATTCAACGAAAACTAAAGTTACATGATGATACCATGTACTTCTCATGTATCATTTTAAAGAGTCCACATAACAGTATTGCATGAAACAGATTAGTCAATACATTAACATATCCATAGCGATTATATATGAAGATGCAAAAATCAATTACACATCATGCTGCAAAAAGGCGATGAGGAATGAAGCGTATCAAAATGGATGTCTCTGCTACCGCCACCGCCACATTATTACTGCTAATGCTGCTCTAATTTTAACTATTAATATAATTATTAAAAGCTATCCAATTCTACTTTTGAAAGTAATAGCTGATTAGGTTCAAGACGATATACCATAACACATCAGGCTGTTAAAAGGAATTAATCTTAAATAGGATTTATACTTTGTGCCGTAAATATGAATTCAGGTTTGTATCTATACAAAACAAATTAATAAAAAAAACTAATTAAAATTCCTCTAACAGGCACCTATAATTCCTTTATTGTAAATTTAAATTAGTTCTATTAAAAGCTAAACGGTCGAAATGAAAACCACGTTAGACGAATATAACAAGATGAAATTTATAGAAAAGTGCGTTTGTAATTCCGGAAATAATAAAAAAAGGAAGTTGATAATTTTAGAATTCCACTTAGAGAAGAGAAGTGGTAGAAAGAAGACGAGGGTTTGTGCGACTTCTTTAAACGGGTTACAAGAGATAGATACTCAGTAGAGAAACTGCTATGAAAATAACGACATAGAAAGACTATAAACGTCTCATTTCGAATTTAATAGAGACGAAAAGAGAACTTCTCAAAGCAGGAAAGAGTGGTGTGAGCGGCACCATCTTATATATGCCGACATTAGTATATATTAGGGCGTATTTACCCAATAGACAGGTAGATAGTTGCCTCAGAAGTGATATACGTTCCTGGGCAGTAAGGATCTTTCCAATAGATCTGATGTACAGTTTTCCACTTCAAGTATAGTGTGAATGTCAGTCCGTAAAGCTTCAAAACAGTGAGACTTTTCAACATGTTTCAGTTCGGAATATGAAAAACTAAAAAGATCTTGATCGGTAATGTTATTGTAAACGCTAGCATGGATGTATGTGTCACCTGCATATATGTGCCGTAATAATCTTACAATATAATCTGCTGAGTATCGTACAAGGTGCTTATGACTTCAACTACTTAGCAACTATAAACCTAACAGAGATAAACGATATCATAGTTGAGAAGACATTTCTTGATATGCAAGAATGTGAAGCAGATTTGTGCTCAACCATATCAAAAGCATTGTATATATTGAGAGGTATTGCTCTAGAAACGAAGCTTGTCTCGGTAAATTAGCTGATTGGGTGTACGTTTATATATTTCCCATCAGCTGTTGATATAGCAGAGCGAACTCCATATTACTTATTACTGACTAGTTGCTATAGTGTTAAGCTTACAAATATAAAAAGTAAATAACAATACTAATTGGGGTACTTTAAATAACTTTAGAAGTTAAGAAGCATAGTATATAATAGTTAAAAATAATATCATATGATACACATCTATTGCAAAAAGAGGGTTAATTTTATGACTTAAAATTACAACTCTTTAAAATGTTGTAAACAAAAATGATATTTGTTTTCAACTTTATGTAGAACTGATGTAGATTGTGTCGTTGTATACGTATATGCATATATACATATATCTATACATATATATATATATATATATATATATATATATATATATATATATACATATAGCCACATATACAGCAATTTATACGCATATCAAAAGGCCTGTAACTACAAATATATATATACACATACAAAACTGGCTTCATAACCAGGGCCCTTATTAAATTACATCCGGACATAGGCAATAATATTCACACATATGTACATATGCCCAATGAAATATCTATTCAGAAATACACATTTGCACAGTGGTCAGAAAATAGATACAATCTAAATATGACTACTCCATATTCGATATATTTTAAGCAATACTTATGTAGGGATACATATATGCGCATACATACACAAGTATATTAAATCATCCGATTTTCTAGATGGGTATGAAGACATAATAAAACGCATCGGATAGTTGCCATACTGTTGTGAGTTCAAATAGTTACTATATGAAAAATAAACCCAATGTTCACCAGTTAATAGATACATAGTTTTTAATAAGTAAGTGTTGACTAAATTAATACATTGTTTATTAGCAGTTAATATAGAGAAACAAGTAGCATACCTCATGCGTTCGGAAAATTGGTCGGTTCGTGTATTCTATCGTATGTCTTATATTAAGGCCACTGTAGGATTTTACTTCATATATGATGATTGCACCGTGTACTATTCATGTAGGTGTGTTATCTTCAGCTTTTAACTATTACATTTGTATATGTCATTCGTTATATTTGTGAATACACTTCCTACTGTGCGATTATGATGGTCTTTATCATGTTGTGATTTTTGTCGTGTTCGACTTAGTTAAAACCACAACTTTTGCTTAATGCCAATGCATTTTTATTGAATAGTTGGTGTAATGTAGTATTTTGAGTAAGTACAGTTAAATTAGTTTCAAACATTTTAATTATATATATATATATATATATATATATATATATATTTATATTTATATATATACTTAAATACACACACGCATATATATATACATATATATATATATATATATCTTCATGAGTGCATGCGAAAATTATTGTCCAATTATCCGAACTACATCATATCAAAACACTTTAGCTCTACCTACTTCAATTATATTCTAACATATTTTCACATAGTGTATATATACTCACAAAAAACCTGACTAACTACTTTCAACCCTATAAATCGTTAGCATATGTATTTTTTAAACATTGTTAATCAAGTAATATTCAGTACTATGCACTTATAATTCGATTCTGCTGTGTTGTTATATATGCGAAAAAAGTTTTCTTGATATTAATTTCTTAGTTATTATCAGTAGTAATATTATTTGGAGCAATTCAATGGATTAAGTTTAAACTTAAAACTCATAACTTCCGTTTTATTATTTGTTGTTGTTTTTTTTATTTTTTCGCTCGCGTATATTTACATATAACAACAACAACCTCGATAACTTTCAAATTATTTTCAAAAAAATAAAATGAACATTAAATGCAATAATTACCATAGTTTTTCTGTCAATAGTTAAATGAATGCGTTCATTATTTTTTTTTAAATAAATTTGTTGGTGTTGCTGTTCCTATTTACTTCCACCCACGAGAGCATTAGGAACACTGTCAATATATAACGTAGAAAAAATACAGCCCCCCTATCAAAAGTGACTTAGCATTGGAACAAAACTTTACATTTCCTCTTTCTAGAAATATTTACACTGAGATCTAATTGTAAAATTAAAATTTGTCGACAAATTTGCGAATTACATTTTTTTGGTTATTATTTATGTTTTAAATCTGTGTACGTTTCAGCGTCTTAAATTATCTTCAGCATACGCTCATTCTATATGATTATTCGATTTGTCGTTTTAAAATTGATTGCAATTTAAGATGTAGTAACAAAGTAAACATATCTATACACATTTAATTTGAAATCGATTTATTTAAGATATATTTTATCTTCTTTTCCTGCATGTGATTTAAAAGAGTTTTTCCGTAATATTACAGTTGAAAACAGAATTTCGGACGCTAAGAACGAACACAATGTAAAATAAACCGTACTAAACAAATATTTATATTTACTTGCCTCCCCAGGAAAGCAAAGTTAGACACAAAGTTGAGTTTTAATGTTAAGTAATCCAGCTCCCCTTAAAGTCTCCACCAGATTGGAACAAACATTAAAGGTGCCTCAGTCCATAAGTTATGCTCCTTCACTGGCCGAGGAGAGAATCAGAAGATACTACACATTGTTCTAAATTGTTGTTATATTTTTATTGAATAATCACAACGCAGTTTTAAAAAAAAGTTAAAGTTGATTTAATTGTAAATGTTTTACCAACTTTTAGCTTTGTTTTAATTTAAAAAATCACTCCGTTCCCTAAAAAAATGGCAAAAAATTAAAAAAACACGCACAAACAATCTGTATTGGAAATGACTTGGTCTTAATTGTAACTTTCTTATTTTAATTTATTTTTCAACTACAAATAATGTATTTATTCAATTGATTTTTAAATATAGCTTTAAACATTATAGTTATGTAACCCTAAATTACGTAACCTTCATTTTCTAACAATGAAAACAACTTACAAATTAATATTTTCAACTGTAAAAATGACGGTACATTTTAAGATACGCCTCCCCCTATCCTCGATTAATTGCTGCTTGAAAAAGAAAGAAGTACATTCGTTAGATGTGAATAGCAGTAGTTTAGCCTAACATCATTAGAAATAACTAAATTTAAACAGACCCAGCTTAGTTACCTCCCTTTCGTTGTTGTAATTCAAACGAATAAACTTGGTTTTAATTTAGATTAAAAATTTAAAAAAGGGACAAATTCGAAAACAAAAAAATATGAGACAACATTGATAAAAATCAAGTAAGAAAGAAAGAAAATAATAAAGTAAAAATAAATAAATGAAAAAAACAACTTAATTTTTATTTTTTAAAAATCTGATTATAATTCAAATTTAACGAGTATTATATGCGAGCCTCCATCATCATTGCACCTTCGTATGCTCGCTTGAACTCGAGTTGAGCACGGTACTGAAGAAGTGAACTGTTTTCGAAATATTATACTATACGGAGATCCACTAAACCATCTTGATACAGGTATTATATAACAGTGTACCATTGTGTAGACAGACATATATATATAAGTGTTGGTAAAATAAAATTATATATATATATATATATATATATATATATATATATATATATATATGTATGTGTGTGTATGTATACATTTTATAAATGAGGAAACTGTGTGACTTGTTCCACCATTATATGCCGTATTTGCTCTAACTCGTGTATATGTATCACACCTCTGTATTGTAGCGTCTTCTATGTATCACATTTCTATATATAAGTAAACGATGCTTCCAGCAAACTACATACACCTATTATATATATATATATATATATATATATATATATATATATATTAGTAGGTGTAAACAGCATCATCAGTGCACTATGTATGGGATTTAATAAATTTGTTCCTGTATGGATCGTTTATTAAAAACTACAAAATAATTTACCTTGATGTAACAATATTTAATTTTAATCAAAATATGAGCAGTGCTATCATTGTATTCGACAGTAGTAAAGAACATATTGGGCATAAACTTACTGTGTAAGTGTAATGATATTATATATAATAATTTACGAACATTGTTATCATATGATTGTTTTTATAGCATTACTATCACCATGCAGATAGAAATATCTCTTCATTAAAAGTGCATTTCATAAATGTAATTGGAATAATTTATAAGAGATTACTGACAAGTCAGAGACAATAGCAAAAAGACAGTGTATATCGGTGTTGATGTCATCCTTTTATGTCGCATCAAATTGATGTAATTTTATTTGTGGCCTTTCCGGAGAATCATTGACAGCGTATAATTAGCATCACTTACCGATGCGATGAGTTTCAGATTTTGGCTGAGTGATTATAAAACTATGTTATTCCTGTTGAAATAATTAGCAGGTGATTAACCTATCGCACAGCACACGAACAGAAAAGTATACTCAGCAAATCCTTTACTACACGAATAAGAAAGAAATGATCCGTTTGCTGACTATATTATGTTATTAACTATATATTTGTTTTTCTTTTTTACATAGGTTCACATCGGCATTTTCCAAGTAAATACGGCAGTGTTTTATTGAGAAAAAAATTCGTTGCTTTTCCCGACCTCTTTGGCTCATCTCCTCTACTCAATATGTCTCGTTCCTTTCTAAAGATCTATGCAATCTGTTTGTGTAGTATAGTTCCTCTTATCTCTCACTTTTTTTTAAATGAATGCCATTCGTCTTCTCAACTACCTCACTCATTGTTATTCGCTTTTTTGATACAAATACATTGTAAGAAGATCGCAGGATAGATGTCAAGCAAGACAGAAATGTTATATGTAATATAGTAGGTCACACAGAAGACGACCCATTACATTTAGTCTGGGTGAAACGGCATTAATTATATTCCATAATTCCTATCTGATTTTGATGGATGACCATTCTGATAAGCTACATAATATACTGTGTCTATTTATCCATCATTTATGCTATGGCATCGTTTGTGCACGTGCCAATAAAATAAATAAACATTCAAATACGCCAGTAGTTTAGTGATACGTAAATAAATAGTCTGATACATACTCTTGCAAAACTAAAAACATCAAATTACAGACTATTTACTATACTCTGTACTGTGCGGGTTTTCGTAAACGTTTACTGTTTTCCTGACATCAACTATCATGAAATAGTTCAATGTAGTATCTGCAAGGTTTGAGACGGAATACACACACATACACCCCCACACACACACACATATATATATATATATATATATATATATATATATATATATATATTCACAAGACAGGTGAAGCTATGGTAGTGGCGCTTGATATATCCAAGCCCTTTGACAATGTATTACATAAGAAGTTCCTCATAAAAAATCACTCATATGGCACTACTGGACAAATATTTAATATCATAAGATCCTTCCTAACCAAGAGAAATATCCAGGTTGTCTTCGATGGCCGTTTATCTAAGCAATATGACATAAATTACGGTGTACCCGAGGGCTCCAGTCTTAGACCTTCATTTTTCCTTATTTGCTTCAACTACCAACCCGATGGCATCGAGTCTTAGATCGGTATATTTGCTGACGACATAACGCTCTACTCTCGTCACGTGGGCAAAACAGACTCGTAAATATCCGATGCAATGAGTGAATCTTTATAAAGTAACTTCCAGAATGTAAATGATTATGTGCAGGAATCGTTGGTAACTTTTAATGCCGCAAATTTCCCTTTATAATAACCACAAGCCACCCCTCTACCCACTAACTGCCATGGCAAATAACACCCTACCCGCTTAATATACACAGCTAACATGAATTGGAACACATACATTGAAGACATTGCCACGACTGCTGCAAATAAGGGAGACTCCTCTACCGTGCTAGTAAACTCCTCACACCTGGCATGATCCTGTATCTCTAGAAAGCCGCCATCCGCCTTTTTATGAGATGGTGTTGTTACATCTAAGCTGGACCATCATCCACTAGGCTCTCCTTTCTAGACAAGGTCCCAAAAAAGGCGCACACGTAATAGGCCCCTCACTATCCACTAGGCTCCCATGTCCTATCGCCGCAATGTGCTTGTTTTACAAATACTAACATTCATTGTGTTCTAATGAAGAAGCTGCTGTACTAAATACTCTAAAAACACCCGACAATCAGCTAAGCTTCATCAATTCATTGTGGACGTCTCCAGATTCCTCTACCTCAGTAGCTTCTTTCCTCTTGCTGCCAGTCTATGCAACTTTTACACTGCTCCCAGTTACCCCGATTGTACCAACATGCAGAGGTATTACTCTCATGTTAACATACATCATGCTGCACACCTCCCAACTTGACGGATAACACCAAAAAACTAATATATATATATATATATATATATATATATATATATATATATATATATATGTATATATATATATACATATATATATATGTGCGTGTGTATATATAGGTATATATATGTATATATATATGTATATATATATATATGTATATATATGTGTATATATGTATATATATATGTATATATATATGTATATATATATATACATATATATGTATACTTAGGCAGCAAGTCATTATCTCTCTCTCTCTCTCTCTATATATATATATATATACATAGATATATATATATACATAGATATATATATATAAATATATATATATATATATGTGTGTGTGTGTAGGAGGTAGGTGGGTGTGTTAAATTGTGACTTTCCTGCACTGATAAGAGCTTGAAACGCGAACGTCTGTAGGTATTAATAATTTGATATTTATTCATAAATATGATATATATATATATATATATATATATATATATATATATATATATATATATATATATATATATATATATATATATATATATATGCGTTGGGGTGGGTGGGGGGTTGTATGGTTGTATGTGTGGGTGTATGGGTGTGTGTATATCCTCAGTGAATAAGCAACGTTAATATGTTATGTCACATATTTTCAATTATTATCGTAAATAAATCGTTATCGATATTCCTACGCTGCTATTTGAAATAATGTCGTAGGAATTAATAGCCATATAAAGAGTCATACGCTTATACTTTTCCTCAAGCATTATTCAAATTTTGATCAACATCTATTAACTTCCAGAAATGTTTTTTTTATAAAATCCTTAACTTAAGGGGTTTTAATGCGAATTTCTAATCGAAGGAACGTGCTTTATTGGTGTCTGATAACTATGGACCAAATTACATTCAAATCTTAAATATTCAAATTTATAATGAGAAGTGTTTTAATATCATACTTCCCTGGACACATTAACATACTTATAATAAATTCAAATTTAGGGAATATTTATTACTTCATGTATAATAGTTGTTGTTAAAATTTCACGAAAATAGGAGGTATCTGTATTTTTCCGAAATATTTCTAACATATTTTACCTTCTTTAGCATTCAACAAAAATAAACATAATATAGCCCACGTAACGACTTTTACATATCGCATATGTTTTCGTTACTTTCATAATGATATATTTCTTGTTTAAGAATGAATTATATGCCGAAAATAAATAAACATATACTTAAAGTTGTATATATATATATATATATATATATATATATATATATATATATATATAATGCCTTTCTGAAATTAAATACATACACATTCGAAATAACATCATGAACAATTTTTAAGCGTATAGATATTATGTGTAAATATATTTTTCGGTATATATCGAATATTTTCTGTTAATACAATTTTTAGATCATTTTATGCTGATATTAAATCCTTGATATTTTACCAAACTGTTTCGGATGTACCAAGTAAATCTTGTTAGTATTATAAAATTACATGTAATCGTCTGCTCGTTGTTTAGCAATATACCCTATTTTGTATGAGATTTTTTTCCATGAACATCTACCTTTAATCGGTGATGTCATTTATATATTCTTGTTCGGCTTGTTTGCTTTGCTGCATCAACTCATGAGGTTGTTTACGATGCGCGTTCTTAATGCAAAAAGAGTACATCTTCTATTTCCATGGGGGTTGTCTATCTTAGAATCTATGCAGTCTTCCTTGCATTCTTCGTGCGGTTCTCAATAGGTATGTCGTTTCCCGTTCAAAGTGTGCGTTTCGTTATCATACCAATGTTTTCACATGCGCTATTTCATTTCCCAAATGAAAATGCTTATTTACCCTTTTTACGTTTCTGTCCTTTCTTACACCGTGCTATTTCAATATTGGTCACATTGATGTTGTGTTTTATAGCGGTGCACGCGCTCATTGTAATTTTTCTGATGTGTCTTTTGCGTACGTTCAATGTCATTTGTTACAATCACGTTGAATTCTGTGGCTGGTAGAAACGATTCGTTTTCCTCTTCGAGTGGTCTTTCTAAAGCCACCTTGACCTTTTTCTAGTACGTAATTGATATGATCCATTTGACAAATAATTCATGTAATTCCTTTACGCACCTTTCTTTTTCACCTTTTTATGTTTCACGTTTCTCTGTGTTGTTAAATGTGCAACAGTTTTTGATGAGGATATTATTACCTCCGTGTTGTTAGTAATAAATGAATATACCCCTTTAATAACATAGTCCATTCAATCTGCAATACTTAGGAGTCATCTTCCAACATGTTTTAATCCAAAGCACATTCGAGTGTAGTGCGTTTTGACTACTGATTACTTATATTGTTAAATGGTGCATGGTTCCGCTTTGTATTTTGGTGTTTATAAAATGTCGTATGTATTAAACCATGATGTTGTCCGGCCTCATATCATTTAGTTTCAACAATTATTTTAATTCATTTGAGTTATTTACTTCTAATTATATTTTGTTGAGTTTATGCGATCGCTGTTTATACTTTCAACCTATTTATTAGTATTTATTACGTAATATTATGTATTAATATAAGTTCCCATTGTTCTAAGTAGTAGTATGTGTAATAGAAACTATTCTAGCAGTAATACTAGTTGTTGAAGTAGTGCTAGTGACAGTATTTACTTATTATTTGCCTTCATACATAAAACAAAAGTTTTTCTTTTGATTTCCATCACCATGTTTCGTCAAGATTACAACTACTCCCTTTTCAACTGAAACCGTTATCACTTAATGATTATTCCCTCATCAGTCGTTTCTGGCGGGTGCTAATTGATCAACCCAGTAAACATGTCGGTATTGGTAATTGTTCGATTGTGAAATAATAAGAAACATTAGAAACATAAGTATACAAACATATGTGTTAACATTAATCAACTATTTTTATCTACTTTGAATAAAAGATGTTAAATGGATCTATTAAAAGTAAACTATACGACAAACACGTTTAATCATTTGACGTGAAGTATATTCTTCAGTCGGCTAAATGATCGTGAACACAAAACAGTTTTCTAATGTCATATTTGCGTACGTTAATTTTAAATAACATGTAATAAAAAAAGTTAAATAATTTCTAACATAAAGAAGGCATCAAGGCAAGAGTGCTGACTCCGAATCGATTCTACGTTTAGCTCTTAGATGAAGTGTAAAACTACGCTTGATCGTCACACATACAAACATACACATTAAGAAAAACCTTGCTTTTATTTCTATATTTAAGAGTCACCGGTAATCAAGACAAAAGGGACATTCGAGGATGAGCTTTTCATGTGGGCGTTCAGACAACGTGAGGGTTTTACTTTGATAATTTAGAGGACGACTAAACAATAATTTGTTAACCACTGGACTTGAATACGATAATGTTTTTGTCAGCTGGGGCGCATCTCAGTGGCACTGTGTTCCACTAGCCGGTAGTAGCTTGAAAATAAAATTTGCACATAAAGGTCACGTTTAGATGTAGGTACGCAGGAGAATAAAATGAAAAGTATTTACAATGCTTGTATATGTTGTGATTGCTTTTGCTGATGTGGTTGATACATTCCTAGTGCATCACAGATTCAAGCACAGGAGACTTAATTTAGATTAAATAACATATAAATAAAGTATAAATAAATTTGGAGAAGAGACTGCAATTCGATCACAACACGTGTTAAGAATCTTCAATTTCCTAATATGCTGTTAACAAAACCCGCTAAGACAACAGGCGTGTTTTGCAACTTACATAATTCATTTCTATTAAACTTCTAATGAATTCATATTTACAAATATACACTTATAACTGCTATTCGCAAATGTGCATATGTATTTACAATATTTTCCGATAAGGTGATATTAATGAAAATTATTCATACAATTAATGAAACACATTTTATTCAGAAACAGGCCTGGTTTTAAACCATACTTTGAATGGAAACCCCTGTTAAAATTGCTGAGTCATCCCTCCGAAAGTTACGTCATTGTGAGAGGATTGTTTCACATCATAATTCCTTACTTTTATTACGTTGTTAAGACAAAGTCTTTTGTGGTAACTTGAAGTTAAGCAAAGCATATCCCGGCCGTTACTAAATGTGTAAGCATTTTGAAAGAATAAAACAACCGGTTATTTTATATGACGTAGGCGGCTTCGAAGTGGTCTAATATGATGGGAAGCATTTCTTCTAAAAGCAAAGATTGAATAGCCTTATGAGAATAGGAGCTAATTTCGGTTGCAGCTTTTTAGCACTAGAGTTGCAATGTTGTTAGGACTAGTTGTCTTGAAGTCATCAAGATGTTCGATAAATGTAATTACATACCAGCCATATATATATATATATATATATATATATATATATATATATATATATATATATATATATATATATAGATGTAACCTAAAGTGTTTTCTCTCATGGTGGGAAATTCAACAGTTACGCGGCCCCGATTGCAAAGGGTAGGCAATTATGCAAAGTTCTTTGCACACAGTTTGACTTTATCGGATTCTGAGAAAATCAGCTCTCATCCATTGATTGTTGGAATAGAGATTTTACATCTGTTCAGGAGCATTTTTTTTTGTCAATATTCGGTGGAACCAGGCCTCTGCTGAGCCACTTTCAACTTATCCGGTTAGACATGAGACCCTCTCGCGATTTTTAGAACCATTTTGATATGGTATCGTGCAGTCATGAAAGGGGATTTTGTTTTAAGGCATCAATTACAAATAGATGGTAGCGTTGTGTACTTCTATGATCCGCACATCACTCATCCGTTCCACGAGGCCTGGCTTCAGGATGACTGAAACTGCACTATTTATTGCACATATTTTACATCTGAGGTTTCATTCTCCGAGCTCTCAGAAGATTTTGCGAACCCCTCACAGAGTAAAGTAACTCCACGCCTGGGCAATATGGCAGGTATGTTACGGCCTCGCGAAAAACTTTAGATATGTTTTCTTTCTAATAATAGGTAAAAAAGAGGGGAAATATAAAGCATGCGGAACATACCAATTTACTTTTTTCCCTGCGAGATAGGAACATGTTATGAGAAATAGTAATAATTAACAGTAACTGAAAGTCAAAAATATGTTTTTAAAAATCAGAAGCAAATGACTGGGCATATAAACCTTAATTATCTGAGTAAGACATTTTATCGGGTAGATATGTCTTAGTGTATTGCGAGAACTCAGGATTACGTCGTATTATACAGCATGTTATGCTTTTAGCTGAATCACTTGAAAACACTGGCAGGAGATATATTTCTCGCAATGCTGAGGAGTTAAGGAAGACACGTAAATCTATTAGTCATGTATTATTAACCCGTAAGTAAAAACATACTTATCCATGATTTGTAATACTATTTGAAGTAAGCGTCTGTGCCGGGTTTCTCAGCTTTTCCTGCATTTTATCGAAAGGGTGAGAAGGGAAATACATCGATTTCATATTTGGTAATTGTCAGTTTATCACCACAATCGGGGACCTATTTAGCATATAAATTTAACGTAAAATGGTCGGTGATTTGCGGGCCATTGTAACATTTTATCGCATTTAACAATGTGAATGCTAGTTTACATCCTTATTGTGGGATACGTTATTTTCAGAATAAACATTTAATAAATGAATAATAAGTATAATCCCTCGACTAATCTTTGGTCAGAGTAGCAAAGCCCTCACCTAAACATCTATTTTAACTCAATCACTAACCAAAATATAAAAGTGATACATATCCTCTTCCCTCAGCAAAACTATTTATTTATTCTACCGCTGAGTTTAGCTCCGAGTGGAAACTCCTACGTAAACAAAAACTGATTTAATGCTCTCATAAACATAATTTAATTTTATATCGAACTAGTTTCAAGAAATGGCCTAACACCACACAGAATCGCCTTAAAAAGTAGAACGCAAAATAAAATCCGCACAAATAGCGAATCACCCTAAAACGCTTTAATAGTCTGGAAATAGTGTATCATTAAACTACTTTATTTACACACAAATGTAAAGCTAATTCTTAATTCGGACATATTTAATTTAAATTCCGTCAAGCTTTTCAGAGTGGTCAAGAGTACTTTCTTATAAAGTATTACAGCTCCTTTCTGTTTGGGGCTGTAATTTAGAAAGGGGGTTATTCTACAATAATACAACATATTTTACACCACCCCTTTTAATATAAATGATTATGGTTCAATATTATGACCGACATCTGCTAGAAAATAACTTGATCACCACATCAATAATACCAATAGTTAAGTGTGTTATTCGAACCCACGATGGCATGAAATATTGGGGACAAGGGCACGGATCTAAGTAAAGTTATTCGTATTTTTAACTTACGTCGTAGGGATGTTTATCCGTCGCATAAAAGTGGAATATTGCCTAACTAAAATTTTAAAGAAACATGCAGAAATATGAATGTACATTGTTAGAATGTTTTATTGAAGTAAAAAAAATTATATTAGTGAACATTTTTCAAATTTATTTAATTCATTGAAAAAAAACGACCTCCTTGATAACATCGAGTCTGAGATAAGCATATTTGGTGAGGACACTTTGCACTACTCTCGTCATGTATGCAAAACGGATGAGTAGATATCCAACGCAATTAGTTGATAACTTTTAATGCCGCAAAGACAAAACTCATTTCCTTTTATAACTACAAGAAACCTCTTCAACCACTGATTAGCATAGGAAATAACACCCTACCTGAAAGCTTAACATTCAAACACTCGGCCTAACATTCACAGCTAACATGAATTGGAACAGATACATTGAAGACATTGCCAACTCTACTACAAAGCAGGTGGGCTCGCTCTTCCGTGCTAGAAAACTCCTCACGC
Source organism: Sepiola atlantica (assembly GCA_963556195.1). Lineage (NCBI taxonomy): Eukaryota > Metazoa > Mollusca > Cephalopoda > Sepiida > Sepiolidae > Sepiola > Sepiola atlantica. The sequence continues at coordinate 236,554,421 of OY744515.1, read as the reverse complement.
CTGACATTATCATGTCCCCTACAAAGTAACCATCCGCCCATGTATGGAGTATTGTTGTCACATCTGGGCTGGTGTATAATCTACTAGTATCTCCCTCTTAGACAAGATCGAAAAAATAGTCGTTAACTTAATAGGTCCGTCAGTATCCAGCAAGCTCCAGCGCCTGCCCAATCGCCGTAATGTTGCATCCTTGGGCTGGTTTTACAGATACTTCAATGGAGTGTGCTCCAGTTAACAAGCTGCTCTAGTGCCCCCTCTACGCAAATACACTAGAACAACCCAACAATCAACTAGGTACAATCCATTCACTGTAGAGATCCCCAGAAGCCGAATATCCTTCTGCTCTTATAAATTCTTTCCTCGTGCTGCCGGCCTCTAGAACTCCATCTCTGCTCCCTGTTTCCCCGACTGCACTGATATGCAAAGGTTTAAAACTAATGTGAATAGACATCTCACCACACAGCTCCCAACTAAGTATTACACCACAAACTTAATCCCTAATTCTCAGTAACACCTTACGTCTATAGTTGCAACTTGCATTTTTTGCGGTCAAATATATTTAATAAAACTTTTCACGTCAATACTAAACAATACATGATCTTACGTGAAAGTATAAACACTTATTATAAGTATGTGGTTCGGTAAGCTAAATAGTAGATATAGATAGTGACATCAGCACAGAAGTGTGTTTCTCAATTTAGCTCCGTCATCAACAATTAAACTGTCATGAATCGACCTACATAATACTCATTTGATATATATATATATATATATATATATATATATATATATATATATATATGTATATATATATATATATATATATAGAGAGAGAGAGAGAGAGAGAGTGAAAGAGAGAGAGAGCGAGAGAGAGAATGAAAGAGAGAGAGAAAGATATGCACACACACAACACACACATATGTATATATATATATATAAATATGTATATATATATATATATATATATATGTCTATATATATATATATATATATATATATATATATATATGTGTGTATATATATATATATATATATATGTATATATATATATATATATATATATATATATATGTATATATATATATATATATATATATATATATATATATATATATATATATATATATATATATATATATATGACCAGTTCGAATAACCAACGCGATTATTTCTTTTTTATCTGTACATCTTTTGTCACCGGACATTTTGTCAACGGGCATTCACAAACTGGGCATATTCTCTATTTTGATAACCTTTTTATGCACACACTCTTACTTTCCATTACTTTATATTGTTTATTGTTTATTTTACAATTTTGAATTTTTGCTATTCCCCTGCCAACTTATATATCTATGTAATTCCTCTCATGATAAGATTTTAATCTTTGAAAAATCTGACTTACGTAAAGAAAAATAAACATGTGTGTTTTTCGAGTACACCTTGCATTGAATAATCGAAGAGGATATATATATATATATATATATATATATATATATATATATATATATATATATATGGACGGCGGCACCGGGGGGGGCGACACCGGGGGGGTGGGGCGCTTACCCCCCCCCCCCCCCACACACACACTTTTTGACTTGGGCCCCCCCCACTTTACGGTCATCAATAATGAAGTCATATATGCATGTGTTTAACCGCCCCCACACGTTTAAGGAGAGCCCCCCCACACTTTTATAACTGTCCCGCCGGTCCTGATATATATATATATATATATATATATATATATATATATATATATATATATATATATATATATATGGATAAGACTGTGAGGAGGAAGACGAAATATTGGCGTCTGTCACCAAGACTTTAAATGTGTATGAAAATAAAACTATTTAATAAATATTTCATTTAGTTGACAACACAATACGCGTCAAGTTCTCTGGTGGCCAAGTTTTAAATTGTATCGTTTTAAAAGTGTTTTAAACAATAGCAACACCCATTTCGTTATCGTATACATAAACACAAGCGTTTTTCGCTAAATATATCGAACATTAAAAAAACAATACTTCAACAACACCCGAAGAAATCGCCGATCTTAGGCAACGCAGATCTTCTGGTACGCCGATCTTCGGCTACAGCGTAAGACATCGACGATTGGGGGAAAGAAAAAAAAGAAAAAATATTGTCTGTATTACCATGATTAGGCTTTATAAAACTGAAAATTTGGATCACAAAAAATATTTTTATAAATATGTCATTTATTTGACGAAATCTCGCGTCAATTTGTCTCGTTTCTCAATTTTCAATGTTTATCATTTCAACGGTGTTCAAACGTAGTATAACCAATCTTATTATACATATATATATATATATATATATATATATATATATATATATATATATATATATATATAAATATTAACAATGTGTTTAGTTTGACGTATACTTATAACAAGCAATATTACACACATATTATATTATACAATTTGTGGGTGACGTTGTTCTGTAAACATATACGATCTTTAAGTTTGTTTTGTTATTTCTATTGAAGTATTTACTTATGAAATTACAAAATCATTGTTTTCCCTAGTCCATCTGTATGCTGTTTTCTGATTTTAATAAACACCGCTCTTTAAAAGCATGTGTTTATTATAACATGTACTGAAATCGCTTTTTCAATAGTTGCTTACTTATACATGTTGTTAATGTTTCGCTTAATTTGTCTACTCTCTGCAACTTTCCTCCAAGAAAAAAACTGCAAGCTTAATATTGGGCGATAAATGAATATATGCAGTATACATTACGATATGATTGATATAAGATAGCAAAAAAACAAGCAACAATGCACATTAAGCCGTGTCCAATAATTAGATGCGATTCAAAATCTTAGAATATTTACTACCCGTTTTGTGTTGAAGAAAAATATATCAATTGAACAATTAAAGTATTAAAAGATCGAAGCCTACAGTAAAAGATAAACATAAAAAAGGCAAAATATTGAGATGATGTTATAGAGCCTATTGAAACCATTCCCTCCCAAAATGGCTCACATTAATTGCTTTCTGTATGAATATACACATACATGATATTGAATAGGACATCCATTGATACTTAGATATATGTTTGAATGTACACATATTGAAACATTCATATACAAAATATATGTATGTATTTCATGACATACCAGAATACAATGAATAACATCTAACTACTTTGCACTGCAAGAACTCATTGAATCTCACCGTGAAAAAGAAAAATAGCCCCGCATATTTACCCCTTCCTAATTTGTTCATTCCGTATGTTACTATTTTATACTAGGTTGAATATCGACATAAATGTATGTGCATGACCTTTTATCAGATGATGAAAGCCGAACCCAAAAATAATTTTAAGCATTTAAAATCATGTCCTTTGTGAAATTTTGTATGAATAGAGACTAACCGAATTAATGGGCTCACATGTTTTTCATTTGTGACATACCGTAAGAGGAACACTCCCTTGTTTTTTTTGTGGATACCCTTGTGTTCATGTGTCTTAGTTGTAAGGCCAAATAAAAAGAATTGAATGAAGTCTTGGGAAATATCAGATACGCCTTAAAGATTATAAGAGATTAAAACAACATTTATTTGCCGGGGTTCCCCGAAACTATAATGTTCTTCAACGGTTATGCTGGAACAAGTGAGCTAAGCAAATTGTGAACACAATGTATCTTATATTTGAGTAGGAGTAAAATGTAAAAGTAACATAAATAATAAACTGATGCCTTAGTTTTCTGTTTTCGGTCGGTTTACTTTTATCTCATACGTAAATAACATGGGTGGTCAATGTTTATTTTTTACATTTCAGTTTCGGATATTTTGTGTGAATGAAAATGCCTCGAATAGTATCAACTAAATTTCGAATCAACAAAACATTTAGTAATTATTTTTACCTAAAATCTGATAATGAAAAATGTATAGTATCATATATTAACACGTGTTTTACGATGCCAATATCATGTGAAATATATGATATATAGTTTTGATAAGTGTAGGCGTAACTTAATAGATGCAATCTATTAACATATTTACGCAAAGTTTCTTAAAGTTACCATAAGGGCTAATATACTCGTCAAAGGAAAAATCTGTAAACACATCTTGCATAAAAATAACTTCGGGTTAAAATGTCCAACTCGAAATTAAATTTAAACGGATGCCATTTCTAAGAATGTTGTTAATTTATTGTAATTTAACGATATTAGAAAATTAACGTGTAAAAGATTAATAAAATGAAAGGTTATATTACCTTTTTTTAACAATAGGTATTAGTTTCAGATGATAAATACCACATATTACATTACTGTGTCTTTTCATCAGAAAACGGTTAGAAAAATACGTATGACAGCTTTATATGTTTTTAAAAAATCTGATTGATATATATATATATATATATATATATATATATATATATATATATATGTGGGGGGGGGTACGTATCGTCTTTACGTGTTTCTGTATGCTAATAATACTTATATAGAGAAATGTCCAGAGACCCTCTGTTTTATTCGCGACACAGAAGCTTATTTCTTATGGCAAATCTGAGTGTGTCTTCCTGTACGTGTATGTTTATATACACATTATATTTGCAAGTAATTCACGCTCATATTGCAACCATATTATTCACATTATATTCAACAGAATAATAAATGTACATTAAATTAAAATTGTTTTTAATGTAGATAGTAGGTATTAAACTGGCATTATTTAAAGTAAAGCGATTCATAGTACACATATGCGTTTAACTACACACAACTTATGCGTATGTTGGCCTTATGAATGCATGAAATAAAATATAAATTATATTTTTTAACCACGTTTAACTAATGTAGTTATGTGTGCTTATTTATTATCAAATTATCGATAAATTAAAGTAAGGATGATTCAATTCATAATTTTCAATTCGGTTTCTTGGTTGGTTTTGTAATACACAATATAAGAATAGCTAGCAGATACACAATAAAGTAGTTGAAAACACAATATTATTTCTGGCAAATGTTGTAATAATGTATTTTGGCGGTAATGAGGCGTAAAGTGTGAGACACTCTTTATTAGATCATTAGAAAAAATTACTTGACACGATGAACGTGTCTAAAGAGAAGCGCATGACAGACTTATACAATTAGGACACTAGAGAGATTAACAAAATCAATATTTGAAATACTTAAATAATTATGAGAAGAACCATCATTTAATGCAACTGATTTACATATAATGAATTTGGATATTTTTCTATCCATACAGATACAAAAAATATCTTGGTATAACCTGTAATCTTGTTCGTGCGAACTTGTTTAGGTAACAAAGCCGAATACAGTGGCTACATACGAAATGGCCAGTAGTAGTAAGATGAGACATGTGAATATATATACATGATAAAGGGATATGGTAGAATGTGAATAGAAGATGCATATATATCCATGACGAGTGAGTGAGCGAGAATAAAATGAATATAGATTGCATATCGTGCATTCAACATCAACAGAATAGAGAAGCTACGTTTTCTCACCTTACTTAATACAGCTATTTTGAAAAACGATGGAGCCCGCATGTTTTATAATCATGTAATGTTATTATGTGTCACAAAACATTTAAGTTAGAACTATTTACATGTAATCACTTTTACTGAAAACATTTTTTTCATAAATATTTCAACTTATATTATATATGTACAAACAAACATGCCCACCTATATATATATATATATATATATATATATATATATATATATATATATATATATATATATATGTTGTATGTATTAAGCAATATTTTCTCATTTATCAAAACATTGAAAACATAACAATAACACCACCTTACATTTCTCAACGTAATGCGATTTTATTCAGTGATGCAATTTAAGTCGTAACGTTATTTCTAGCACAGTGCGAAAAACGGTCTCTGCGCGTTTCTTCGCCATTTTTTAAAAATTATCTTCTTTCTCCATCTTACTTGCACATTAGACACCTGGGAATGAATCGGAAACGTTTGTAAAACCTATGAGATATGTATATATATATATACATATTTAATTTCAATACAAAAACACTAGAGAAATATTGAAAAAATTAAATAGGTATTTGTAAACAGATAAATTATGTTATACTAACAGTGTTAGCTATTTATGTATATATATATATGTATATATATATATATATATATATATATATATATATATATATATATATATATATATATATGTGTGTGTGTGTGTCTGTGTCCGTGTGTATATATGTGTATGTTTAAATTCTAAAATGGGTATGCTCTTATTAATTATTGTAATACGTGTTTTATGTGTACGTTTCATATACTCCTAATGCAAACATTCATTATATATGCCAATAGAACAGCTATGTTTAACATAAAACATCAACTTAACAACTAGTATCGAGTATTTCTCTATAAATCCTTAAAATGCATGTTATCTTAAGAATCTGATTTAGGAATCATGATGAGAAAAGTGTACCCCTTTAATAAACATAATTCACCGGTCAACTCGGAAGCTTAGTCGTAGTAGCTATCATCTTCCTATATGTGGGATTAGTTCTGAGTACGATAATTACTTGCTGTCGATTTCAGTTCTCCTCTCCCTCACTCCCAACCCAACATGCATTTTACTCAGACTGTATTAAAATCAATGTCCTCATCCTGTCTCCAAATATTATCAAATACTCAGGCTCGCCCTATATAACGATTATATGTTAGCACAACATTTCCAAGTAGAAAATAGAGAAGTTACCTTCAGTTTCTACAACTCTGACCAAGATTTTCAAAAATATCTGACATGAAAACTCTCGTTTACAAACTATCTAAAAAAATATTTCATCAACAAGCAATCGAATACAAAACATATCTACCGCTTTCGGGATATAATGACCCCGCGATGTATGGTATGCGATAACACATAACAGTCACCCACCACACTTCTGAATATACTTCATGTCTGTAGAAAACAAAACGAAGAATCTAATACTTGTCGAGGTGGTTGAATTTTTCCTTATCTGTATTTAATGTCTGAGTCTGTAAACATATTGCTTAGACATGTTGACATCTCATTAAACAATAGACAGTTTTACTTCTTATTTATTAAATTTATAATGAACGTCTGACATGTAAACATGTGCATTTATAAAGCCCACTGACAGTCACATGTACATCTTAACCTACATATAATCAGCCCAGTTTAGTAACTAAAATAACAAAGTCGCTATATCAATGGCTTAGTACTCGATATTATCATAGTTCCAGTTGTATCTTTATTAATATCAGTTTTTTATTACATATGCCACCCCCCACATTGCTAAGCTTATTACATCATCTGATATTTGATGCAACACTATTTATGTCAAATTAAACACATTCTTGAGTTGTCTTTTAATAAAAAGAGACAATATAACTGGAGTTCGGAAATAAACGTTTAAGAAGGCAGAATCACATATTTTCCATTATAGAGTTGCTGGTTGGGTAAGACCATGTATGTAAGCAACAAGTTAGTTTACAGTTTAAACAGCGTTTGTTTTCGTCTAGTGTGTATGTAGGGTGCTAAGGAATGTTCGATATATATACCAGACTGGCGATGCCACAGAACGCAACAATTCAATCTTCTGATATTGATGAAAGAGAGAGAGAATGTATGGTGGAAAGTGCGTTCACAAGGATTGTCGTTTAAATTTAGGGTATTCGAGTGTATATGGCATCTGCGATATTAAATGTGCTAAGTGGAGTCTTCAAGCACCATTACAATCTCCACAGAGGTAAGCATCTATTTCGATTTCGTGAGGAAAGTTCACTGTAAACTACAATCTTCGAAAAGCGGATGTTTTCTATCCTTTAGAACATAGCTAACCAAATATAGGTTGATCCTACTTTGAGTGAAAGCATTTATTTTTAATCCGATATGAATGAGTATCGACAACTAGTCAATATTATTCTGGTGTTTTCCAAAAACATAACTACAGTATGTGTTAGTGGGAAAGCAAGCAGTCGTATATGACAGAAAATTCAGAATTATCCGAGGGAGATATATTTTTATATTATATAATTTAATATATATATATATATATATATATATATATATATATATATATATCTTACATATTCTAATACATATATGTATATATACATGTATATATATATATATATGCGTGTATATATATATATATATATATATATATATAGATAGATAGATAGATAGATAGATAGAGAGATAGATAGAGAGAGAGAAGGAGAGAGAGAGAAAGAGATAACAAGAGAGATACGTTTCTTATAACTGATTCTATATCTCTGTCTATTTCTTTTTTCATTTATTTTATTTTACTATAGTCGAAGTTCTCAGAAATCAAGGACCCTTTTCCCGGGGTTAACACTTGCTCCCTATATGATATATATATATATATATATATATATATATATATATATATATATATATATATATATATATATATATATATATATATATATATCTATATATACTCCAATATTCTATTCAGGGTTTCTTTACCTGGCAAACGTTGTGTTAGTAAACAATTAAGAACAAGTATATTCTTCTCCATGACTGACTTGTAAACGATATAATAGTATATCTTTTTTGCGGTCTCTTGGTCTTACCTGATTCCTAGACATTCTCTCTCTCTCTCTCTCTCTATATATATATATATATATATATATATATATATATATATATATAAATATATATATATATATACATATATATATATGTATATTTAATTATAAAATAGAAGCATGCATATACATATATTTGCTATAAGCTCTTATTAATACAAACATAAGTGTTATATATGTGTATATATGTTGCAGTTTTAGCTGGATATAAGTCGAGCTTCTTCATGCCAATCTTTAATTGTAACTGCGAAGAGTAGAACTAATACATATATGGAGATCAGCTACATGCAGCAAGTTTCATTGTATCAAACTTGTTCACTTTTATACACACATTTCTCTGTTATACGTAAAACTTTAAACAGTTTAGTGCAATTTGAAATGATCATCATATACCTGCCTGGTATCTAATATTTCAAATTTCATTATTTGTTGACTTGAACAAACAGTGGCTTTTTCGGTATTTTCACAATATATGAACACAATTATGTGTAACTTCATATATATATATATATATATATATATATATATATATATATATATATATATATATATATATATATATACATATATATATATATATATATATATACATATTGTTAATGATTTTATTCCATTACTTGCGACAAAACATTCTGTTTCGTTAACACTTGCAAATAGCGTAAACATCGTCAGACTTAGTTGGTATGTACTTACTATATAACCTAACAAAAGATCTCGAAGTCGATTCAATCGTCCTTTACATAGATGATGGCCTAATGTACGTATAAAACACAAACGGACAAAAGTGTGAACACATTAAAAAAATAATATCCAAAGAAATGAAACAAATAGGCCTAAAGGCTGAAAAAACATCAAATGTTAAACAGGTCAACTTCCTCGATATTACCTTCAACCTCACTAGAGATACTTATGAGCCCTATGCTAAAGATAATTCCTACCCCCTTTATGTCACCCCACTATCTAACCACCCTAGATATGTAAGTAAACACATCCCTGAATCAATTAGTAGAAGAATTAGCAACAACTCCTCCAATATAGATATATTCAATAAACATAAGTACTTTTATGATAAAGCACTAAGGGAGAGTGGATATAAAAATACCAAAATAAAGTATATTCCAACTACACAAAATAACCCTAGTAGGAACAAAAATAGAAATAGGAAAATTATCTGGTATACACCTCCATTTAACAATTCAACTAAAACCAAATTAGGTAATACATTCCTGAACTTAATAAACACTCATTTCCCCAATAACAACATACTCCATAAAATGTTTAATAAGAATACACTAAAACGCAGCTATTGTTGTGTGGATCACTTAGAAAAACTCATAAAAAAGCACAACATGAAAATACAAAACACCTCAGTAACCTCAAATTCTAGAAGAACATGTAACTGTAATATTAAATGAAACTGACCCCTGAGTCAAAAGTGCCTATCAACCCAAGTTGTCTATGAGGCATCTATCTCCTCAACCGCAAACCCATCCCAGACTAACTATTATATTGGTCTGGCAGGTAACAACTTCAAGGAAAGATTCTACAACCATAAACTCTCCTTCAACAACCCTGATCATCCTGGCCAAACTGGACTTTCACTACACAACCACAAAATAAAAACAAAAAAAGAAACTCCAATAATAAAGTGGAAAATCTTGAAAAAATCTAGCATCTGCAAATCAATAAACTCTCTATGTAGATTATGTTTAAATGAAAAACTGGAAATTATCCGCTTTAAAGACAAAAACAAACTCCTAAATAAAAAACCAGAGACATCTATCAACTGTAAACATAGTAGACTCTACCTTCTTAGCGACCCACATACCCCACCTTAACCCCACACCAACTTCCCACATATTTTAAAAACATTTTTTTTTACAAAAATGAATGATAACATTACCCCCATTATACACTACCTCAAAACACATTATAACAACCTACCCACCCACCCAAATGTACCACCCAACCCCACCCCAACAAGTCCTGATGAATCTATAAATCTATAAATATATAACCACCCCACTAAACTATCAATAACATCAAATCTCTAAGTATTACCTATAATGCACAGCCTCAATAGCCTCAGCCATACTACCAATTCTACCAAAATCATCTCCCACATAAACCCATAACTGGGATAGCTATTAACACTGATATCACTTAGACTAATCTAATCTCAATTACTTAACCCTTCGATTACTATCTTGAACACTTAATTATTGACTGGTACTTAATCCTTGTCATTGGTAGTAAAACTATAAAAACCTACCATCACTTGTAGACTTATTTCGCCCAATGACTTCACAAGTAGCAGGATGGTAATGATGGTGATAATTATTATTATTATTATTATTATTATTAATATTATTATTATTATTATTATTATTATTATTATTATTATTATTATTATTATTATTATTAATATTATTATTACTATCTTGTTATTTTTATTTTTATTTTTTTATTTTTTTTTAATGTTTATATTTATTTTTATTAATGCTATTATCACTGCGACTATCGTAGGTATGATTAGCATTGTTATCGTTACTGTTATTGTAATCGATTTTATTAATGCTAAAAATGGTGACACCATTAACCTTCTTTTATAAAATGATTCCACTAGTATTGATCTTAGTATAATATAATCACAATTAAAAATATTATCACAACAAAATTCACTACAAATAATTAGCAAGCCATAAATAACTACATTAAAATAGAATAAAAACAGAATGCAGAAGTAGCAATTAATACCATAAATTAAAATTATCAAACATTTTTATCTACATAATAATTACCTATTACAACAAAAATGACAGTTATACTATAATTATAATTCAATTCTATTCTCATTTAAAGTTTAACTCACTGTGCCCCCCCCCCGTCGCCCCGGCTGGAATTGAGGTCACTATGGCCCAGACACGAGAAAACCTCCCATTCAATTTTTGAAACATGACTTGTTGGGGTCTCCCCCGTCCCTTCTCAAGTCTCATGTCCCCGTCATAGGCAAAGCTCCATCTCTGTCTCCCCTCCCCCCACCCAATGCATCTTCAATTTTCATGTTGAGGTAAATCTAAGATCTATGCCATTTGATTCCATTTGTAGCCTGACGAAGTTGACGCTATTTGCAAGTGTTAACGAAACAGAATATGTTTTGTCGCAATTAATGGAATAAACTCATTAACAACCCTCCATCTTTTATTTGTTAAAAAAGTTTCTTCAATTCGACAAACTGTTACGTTTATATTTACTATTAACTATCTACACCTTAACGTCCCTCTCGTCTTCAAAATCACATCCCAATACTGCTAATTTTTACTTCCCGGCCTTTTATTTTATTTTATTTTATTTTTTAATTTCTTTATCCCCAATTCTTTTTGGTTTTTATTCTTCAATTTTTTCAAAGTGAAATGGAACTAAGTAATATTTAATTGATATAAATACCATTTTACCAGATTTATCCTCTGACGAGAAGAGTTTTATCTTTGAAAAACCATGGTTTAAGGATTAATGTAACTCCTTGCATCTGAACTTTCGATGTAATAAAATTTGTATTGATTTATGTAACTTTATGTAATTCTGTACAATTCTTTATCTTCATCGTTCTTTCTATAATATTGATTGCTCTTCTCAACCTATTGAGCTTTATTTTATCGAGATAGATCACTACGATATTTCGCTTATCGTTAATTATATTATCATTAGTGTATATATATATATATATATATATATATATATATATATATATATATATATATATGTATATGTAGAGAGAGATATAAGTACACACTAATCTGTGTTGCAATAAATAGCCAATGTATTTAAGCCGAGGTGTACAACTAAAACTGCCAAAAATTGCTACCCGCACGTTAAACATGTAAGCCCTTGCCCCAGGCACCAGGAAAAATCGCAACTAGCAGTAGAATACATGTTATTCTTATACATAGAAACCGGTTGTGTACACACATGTGGACACACACGCATATCTGTATCTATATCTATATCTATATATATATATATATATGTATATATATATATATATATATATATATACATATATATATATATATGTGTATATATATATATATAGATATATATATATATATATATATATCTATATATATATATATAGATATAGATATATATATATGTATGTGTATATGTATATGGGTTGGTGTTTGGGTCTACATTTGTTTTTTGATACTTGCCTGTTTTAGTTTTTTCTCTTGTGAAATTACCAACCACTATTACATTTAAACCTTTTTGGCACACACTTCAAATAACGATCTCTTGGCCTGAGGAAACCCGACCTGAAATCAATATTGAAAATCGACCAATAATTCTCAAAATTGTCTAACTGTTCCCCCCTGATACTGATACATATGCCTTGAAGGTTTATCAAATGTCTATGAAAAATAACTGCGCCTAATATTAAGATCAGCAATATACGAAAACTGTCCTTACTCCCCCGTAGGTAAAATAATAAAACCATACATACCAGAGGTAACGCAGTCAAAATGTATCAATTAAGAGACAAGTCAGCGATACCTCAATCGTTTCATTGAGATATCCGGGCCGTACCTCAAAAAAGCACTTGATCATAACGCTGACTCTGAGCAGAATAGAACACAATGTGCATTGACTGAAAACATACGAAGTTATGTTATCAAGTTGCCCTCTGAGCATTGGAAATGTTTCAAACTGTTTATTTTCCTTTTTACTTTGTCTGCTATTCATATATTTTAAGTTGTTTTGTACTACAATATATTTCATTTGTTCTATTAGCTGATGCTATATATCGATTGATTCAAACCTACTTAAATACGCATTTAAGAGCCCAAGATAGGGACAGCTGTTCAAGAAGTGTATTGAGGAAAATAATGAGGAACCCGTTGGAAGTAAGCCAAGGTGTACGACAAATATAGACATCTATTATTTACAGATATACATACTATGAATTATATATATACATATATATATATATATATATATATATATATATATATATATATATATATATATATATACATATATATATATATATATATATATATATATATATATATATATATATTCATTGAGGTTTACTTTTATGGGGGTTTGTGACTATATAGATACACAAATATATGAGAGGTGATATAACAAGGCCTACATGCGCTTTCTGTTTGAGTATTTTTATCTATAAATTGTTAGTAATATATAACCATCAACAATATATATTAACATCATTTAAACAGTCTTACATAAATTAATTAAAATAAGGAAATAAACGAATGAAAGATGTTTGATATTATTTAATTGAATTAATAAGTATTCATAAATGATAATTAAAAAAATAATTAAGGAAATAAGATAAATAATTAAACTTGTTTATTTATAGTAAAATGTCATAAATTGTCGTGATGCTATTTAAAAATAAATATTGTTCAATGTGCATGTATTACTGAGAATAATCTCATTGAAGTAAAATCAAAATATCATACAATAACAATAAAATAGCTCTGACCTCATTAATACATTAGAACATAGGTAAATAATAGGTATAGTGTTATCGCCTCAGATTGATTTGAATAAAGTACATTAAACATGTAGTTAATAAGAATCACATATGAAGAGAATCGCACATGTAAAGTGAACACAGTGTAAGAAAATAAATGAATAGAGACTCCGCTCTCTTGGTATAAGTATAATAGCAATTCTGCAAATTAATGCTGTATGAGTTTTATTATACAGCATTAACAAAGCCATTGTATTCAAACATGAAATAAGATAAAATAGACTACATGTAATGAAAAACTTAATCTAAGTTTTCACAACTAATTGTATCTGTATTACTATTAACACCCAGTCAGTGTATCCTCCTTAAATACGATGTATACTACTGTACTAAATGTGAATATTAGAACATTATCCTATTGTTGTTACTATTTATGATTGATATTGAATATTCATAAAACACAAATTAATAAAGCAATATAAAATAGAACTCTAATCAAATGCATTAAAACAAATGTTATATAAGTCATACACAAATTAAAATAATATGACTTGAACATTCGTGGAAAATTTTCTACAAAAGTTGAGAAGCTTCAATCGTGGCGTTATGTCTTTATTGATTCTCTAAAAAATGTAAAACTCAAAATGCTTGAAGAAATACCATAATTTTGTTTAATTGCGTTCGCCTGAACGTATAATTACATATATTTAATGTTAGAAACACCAATGAAAACACTGCGACGTTTCTATTATTTTACTTCGGTTACTGACATTTTTGTTTGCATCCACTACATTGTGTTTTACTTTTATAACACAATTCCGACTAGCAAGAAATGTAATCATATTTAACTAATCAGAATGGACGCTTATGATGCAATAATGCATTCTCTACTATTTCCTTCTATAACTTTTTACCTATTATCAAATTCAATTCATGGCTCGTCAAAGTAAGATAACACATAAAAGTTAATCGCCCAAATAGTAGCGACAACTCAAATGCAAAACCGTACCCATCCGGTCCGACTTCATTTTAGTCAGAATAATGTACAGATATTCGCCTCATCTGTTTTTACTCATGGCATCAAACATCTATATTTATACAATTATAGCGCAACATTACGGGTGTGTTTGTTTCTGAACGCATTACTGAGTTCTCGGATAATGTCCTTTTATAATAAACTAGCTGGACCCATACCCAGCGTTGCCCGGGATTAATTTTAATTAATGAAGTAATAAGTGTAAACTTCCGGCCGAACTCAAATAGGTTACATTTTTAATTGTTACACGGTGAAAGGGGGAAGTAAAAAATGAAGGAAAAAAGAGGCACACTTGTAGGCTCTTCCTCCCATACCATGCTAACGGTATTTACTCATAATTTATTTTGGGATGTATCATCCGTTCTATGTAAAATTAAAGAGGCAGACAAAGCCATATTAAGTCTAATTAAGTCCCGATTATCGTTGTTTAGAAATTCCATTGTTTTCGCGAGAACGATAAAATGGAAAAAGAAGAAAAAGGAAAAACAAAAATAAGAAAGAAAAGAGAAAAAAGAAAAAGAAGTAGAAAAATGAATATGCTTACTGGGCACTACTGAAACACACACATGAAATTAAGGTAGCCTGCATAGCACTAGTAAATCATGTTTGTTTAAAGAGAAATGACGATATTGTTTATAGGTAAAATACTACATATTACAATAATTTATTTTCAAAATACAACATGGTAACGTTGGATATAAACAAAAATTCAGCTGATAGTTCCTCCTCCCCCACTCACTCAAAAGCGGAAATATAACAATGTTGTAAATGGTGTTAGACAACTGGGATCGAACCATAAATATATCGGTATTTGAGCCACGCCGTTAACCAGGAGGCCACGAACGAGATTGGAATCGTTAAGCAAAATTAGGTCATATAAATCAAGACAGCTGGTAGCTAAAATTTGTAATACTTTATAAAACGCCATCATGCGACCAAATTTAAAGGCTGTTATACGCACGTTTTGGAGCATTTCTATACAAAGAAATTGATGTTTTTTTACCTAATTTTTTGGATATTATGCGTGTGAAAGCTGTACGATTCAGGAAATGTAAACTGTCTTGATCTATGTTGCGTATCCTGGCGGATATAGACTTAGTTCGGAAGTAGAGTCGCTGAACAAATTTTACCCGCCATGTTGAGTGTCGAAGTACAGAAGGAACTGCGTTCGTTAATTACATTCTCTAAAAACGGGAATTAGTGTAAATGTTTACGTAATAAGTTAAAGTAAATTAATAGCAGGCAAATTGTCAATACTAACGGGCACTTAAAAAAATAAATGGTTATTATAAGTTGCCGGTGACGATTGGAGGAGTGTCTGTACTTAAATGTAAGAGGGACATTTTTCAGCTATCACCTATATGGAGTATATTTTGAGGGGATGGCGGGCCAATGATAATATTTAGTGTTTGCTGGAGAAAATAATAACAAATATACTAAAACACGATCGAGTAAATAAACGTAATGCAGTGGTGAGTTTAGTAGTTTGTGATGCATGCGGTTAGTTTCCTTTTCTTCGAGAAAGTACAAGGGGAAAGATCGACTTCACTTTATGTATTAGATTTACCATGGTAGCATCAATTCATTTTGATTCGTGTATTATTCTTCAAGTATTTTTATCATTATTTTATTTAAACTTGATCGGTGTAACCAAATTGTGTGACGTGATCCCGGTTTGGAAATTTTATTTAGTACTTCAGAGAATCATATTATTATTATTATTATTATTATTATTATTATTATTATTATTAGTAGTAGTAGTAGTAGTAGTAGTAGTAGTAGTAGTGCCAGTTTTTGTTGTAATAGAAGTTCAAGTAGCTTTTCCAGTATTTAAGTTGTATTTATGCAGCCTTATTCTATTTTAACATATGTGTCGGCTCTTATTTTAGAAGTTATATTTAATACTTAAGCGATTTTATCTTATTATGAGCATTAGTAATCGTAGTAGTAGTCGTAGTGTAGCAATAGAAATGAACGATGATAAACCTACTGGAATGGATTTTAATAGTGCAATAAGCAATGCTCTACTATTTCCTTCTATATCATTTTACTAAGTATCTCTTTCCATTAATGACTCGTAAAAGTCGAATGTTATTCTTGCTCCAACATTCCTGAAAAAAATGTCTGCTTTCGTAGCGAATATGGCATTCACGAATAGAGAACTAAAATGAATATTAAACTCTGCTAATAGAAGGAAATATATCTGTAATTCACTTTGAAATGTAGCAGACTATTTAATTTAATTGACGTGGTTTTGCATTATTGATTATATTTTAGTCGTCGTGTGTGTGGCATCTTTTCGTAATGACTACCAAGAAAATCCCCTTAATCTTTTTTCATTTAGCGATTCACATTTATGTGTGGTTATGCTTATTCACAAGCATTACATATGATGTAAATAATAGTTTGATAACATGCGATATTAATGCACCATCAATAATTTCATACAATAAAATAAATATTAATAAACAAAAAAATGTGAACTATAATAAAATATTATAGATTAAGTTCACAATATGTGTTGATGATTAGCTTATGAGTGTTAGTTCGTGGTTTTGTGGACGCTTTGACAGCACCTGCCTTACACACACACACACATACATACATACACATCACACTCACACACCTCAACATATATGCATATATATATATATATATATATATATATATATATATATATATATATATATATATATATATATATATATGTGGGTATGTATGCGATACAGTATCGTACAAGCGACATACTAAAAAAGACATAACAGGGCGGTATGTTTAAAATACTACATGCATTTAATATGCGCCCTTGAAGGCTGGCTCGTGAGTAAAAAAAGAATGCATGAGTCTCGAACTGTCTAAAAAGAGTTTACTCGTGTGTTTCTGTTTAAAATATTGTCGAAATGTGCCTCGTATATCGCAGACCTTGCGCTTGCGTTCGAAGTACGTGTTGTCAGAGCTACGAATCAACAGACCTAGATTATCGTGAAGTAAGCCGGGGAGGAAACACCAGATGAAATGGTGGCCGTTTTCCCGATAGTCCGCACACCATTCCATTACATATTCAGCGTATTTTTTTTCTTTTTACATATATATATGTTTTAATTGATATTCAATTTTTATTTAAAATTTCTGTCACATCTATAACACTTTGTGTGATTGTGAACTTATCTTAACGGGCATAATCTTATTTCAAGACCTGAAGATCAGGGTTTCCCTCAAACTGGTCTCGTTAAACAAAATCAATTTTGTAGTCAAAATGAAATAAATTATCATTCATATTTATATTTATGCTCCATATTTTTATTGAGCACTCTCCCACTTCCACTCCCTTTGATGTATACCTTGCGGATCTATACCATACTTGAATTATATATGTACATATATATATATATATATATATATATATATATATGTATATATATATGTATATAGATAGATGGATATATAAACATCTATGTGTATGTATGTATATATATATTTATATATATATATATATGTATGTATGTGTGTATGTATATATATATATATTTGTTTATATATATTTATATATATATGTATATATATATGTGTGTATATATATATATGTATATGTATATATATATATGCATATATATATATATGTATATATATGTATATATTGCATATATATCCATATATATTAATGTATATATATATGTATACGTATGTAGGTATATATATATATATATATATATATATATACATATATGTATATATATATGTGTGTGTATATGTATATTTATATATATATATGTGCATGCATATATATTTGTGTGTATATATTTATGTATGTATATACATATATATATATA